>CM064512.1:8646486-8903986 GCA_032716605.1 Paralithodes platypus
TAATATTTAGACTTCGTGTTCTTTAGGTGTCAATTTTTTCCTGGCGAGCGATAGCAAGCTTGTAATTTAAGAGAAATTGGTCTTTGGCCGGGACATTTTCTACCGAGAAATGTGCAAATTTATCTTGAAATAGGGTCTTGGGCGGGTATTTTTTTAAGCTTGACGGAGGTCTACGTAGGAAACTAATAAAATAATAAAATGGGCTAGAGTTAATGGGCTGTAAATTTCCACACCTATTGCCTGACTGACCCTTCCCAAACGGTAGCATTATTTGTTCAATTACTGTAGTCGTGTTGAGTTATAAGGCTTATCTCTCTCTCTCTCTCTCTCTGATCTAGTCTCCCAGATTAAATTACAGGCTCGCTATCGCTCGCCAGGAAAGAATCGACACCTAAATGACACGAAAAGTCTTAATGTTGAGAAAGAAAGGGGGCGAAAGGTCTTAACATCTCCTAATTAGAGTGGATAGACTATAGGGGCTTGGGTATGATCAGATTTCCTTAAGCCGGTATCACACGAGTGCTTTTTCACTCAACATTTATCCTCATCACTGGTCTGGCAGCTTATGAGGTCAACATTCAAAATAGTTCAGTCACCTAAATTCATCTACCATCAGTCTAGTTTCCGATACCAGTGCCAAATATTCCAGAAATGTTGCCAGAAATATGTTGATCATCGAATGTTGACTATAAAAGCTCTCGTGTGATACCGGCTTAAGGGGAGGTTTTTAGTGTGGTCCCTATATATCCATCAAGCTTACGATTTCACCCCCTAGACCCCCTTTCAAGATAAATTTGTACATTTTTCGGAAAAATTGCCTCTTAAATTACTGGCTCGCTATCGCTCGCCAGGAAAAAATCGACACCTAATTGGCACGGAAGGTCTTAAAATTGACAGAAATGGGGCGAAAGGTCTTAAAATCGCCAAACTAGTGGGGCGAAAGTCTTAAAATCTCATAAGCAATGGGGCTAACCATGAGGGAGAAAGGGGTCCAGAAAAAAATCCCTCAAGTGGAAATCTCCCCTTAACCTAACTACTCTTGAATCACAGCGGAGTTTCGGCACACCAACGGGATAATTAGGGTGTCACTTGTAGGTAGCGCGCCAGTGAACTTGACACTATTCTTGACCCCTTATAATAACTTCTTGTAACTCGAAATGTATGAAAACAATCGGGCTGACGTTTCTATCATTTGGGAAGAGTCCACCAGGAAATAGGTGTGGATATTTACAGCCAGTTTGCTCTAGGTCCTTTTGAGTTACAGAGAGGTCAGGGATTAAGGGGGAGGTTTCTAGTTTGTTTCCTACTCCTCCAGCAATCTTAAAATTTCACCCCCTTGACCCCCTTTCAAGATAAATTTGTATATTTTTCGGTAGAAAAATGTCCCGGCCGAAGGCCGATTACTCTTAAATTACAGGCTCGCTATCGCTCGCCAGGATAAAATCGACACCTAATGGCACGAAAGGTCTTAAAATTGACAGAATGGGGCGAAAATTCTTAAAAATCACCAAACTAATGGGGCAAACGTCTTAAAATCTCAAAAGCAATGGGGCTAGACATGAGGGAGAAAGGGGTCCAGAAAAAAAAAGTCCCTCAAGTGGATATCTCCCCTTAATAATGGTATATGGGATCTAAGAATAAGCTAATGATTGTTCTAACATCATGAACTTGCTGAGGCTAAAGAAGCTATTTTAACTCGTCTTTCACAGTTATTGTGGTTTGTAATGGACCACTTGCGAGTTTCAGGCTATAAGGAAGTTGGTGCCGTAAACATCACTATTAAGGGGAGGTTTTTAGTTTAGTCTCTAGATATCCATCAAGCTTAAGATTACACCCCCTTGAGCCCCTTTCAAGATAAATTTGTACATTTTTCGGTAGAAAAATGTCCCGGCTGAGAGTCGGCGCTGTCGCTCGCCAGGATAAAATCGACACCTAAATGGCACGAAAGGTCTTAAAATTGACAGAAATGGGTCGAAGGTTCTTAAAATCGTCAAAATAATGGGGCGAACCTTTTAAAATTAGAAAAGCAATGGGGCTAAACATGAGGGAGAAAGGAATCAAGAAAAAAGTCCCTCAAGTGGAGACCTCCCCTTAAGGGGATTTCTCCACTTGAGGGATTGTTTTCTTGACCCCTTTCTCCCTCATGTTTAGCCCCATTGCTTTTGATATTATAAAACGTTTTCCCCATTAGTTTAGCAATTTTAAGAACTTTCACCCCATATTAAGATCTTTCGTGCAATTCAGGTGTCTATTTTATCCTGGCGAGCGATAGCGAGCCTGTAATTTAAGAGGAATCGGCCTTCGGCAGGGACATTTTTCTACCGAAAAATGTACAAATTTATCTTGAAAGGGACTCGAGGGGGTGTAATTTTAAGGTTGATGGAGGTCTAGGGATCAAACTAAATACCTCCCCTTAATATTAATCATCAATTGACCACTGGCGAGTTTTTCAGACTATAAGGAAGTTGGAGCTGTTTACATTGATATGTAGCAGAATTACCAGCTAAAATACAGTTGTACATTTATACATACGTACCAATAAATTCAACATAGGTTTTATCCATTAGACATTACTACTTTATTAGTGTCTTTTAAGAACGGGGTGTTACTTATTGGTGGTCAAAGATGTCCAGAGAAAACGAAGATTCAATTACTGTTTTACAAAAAGGTTCAGAAACTTTGACTCTCTCTCTCTCTCTCTCTCTCTCTCTCTCTCTCTCTCTCTCTCCCTCCCCCCTTACCCAGAACCATTACAGTACGTTTTATTCCAAAAGATACGACGGAACTTTTCTGAAGGTTAATTTTAACTTGGATAATATGGCCGACATTACGATTCTATAGGGTGACCTGTTTTTGTTCTGTCCTTTTCTATCTTTCTCTGGCTTGTATCCATTTGGCCCCATTCAGCCTACTGTTTTAAGACGTTTATCCCCATCCAGGTGTCAATTTTTTACTGGTGAGCGGTAGCGAGCCAGCATATTTTTTATTTGTGTTTGACAGCAGGCTAAATTTGTACATTTTTCGATAGAAAAATTTCTCCGGCGAAGCCGGATTTCTTCATATAATGCTGACTCGCTATCGCTCGCCAGGAAAATATCGGCACCTAGATGGGGATAAACGTCTTAAAATAGTTGGCTGGATGGGGCCGAATGGATACAAGCCAGAGAAAGAGAGAAAAGGACAGAAATAACAAAGAGCAGGTCACCCCCCTTAACCCATTCAGTACCAGGGACGTCTCTTTTATCATATTCTGGCAGCTATTAGACGGTTTTATTCAGCTTAGGAAGGACCTCTAGCAATAATAAGGCTTCCAACTACCTCAACCAACCCTTATAAGTGCCACAGATCCTTCCTAAGCTGCATAATATGGTCTACATATAGCTAGAATAAAATATAACACACGTCGCTGGTACTCAAAGGGTTAACCCCTTCTGTACCGGCGACGTCGTTTTCGTTTATTGGGGCTACCATTAGACGATTGCATTCAGTTTAAAAAGGGCCTCCAACAACCTCTCTTAACCCTTTTTACTACCACAGATCCTTCTTAAACTGCTCAAAATCGTCTAAATATAGCCAGAAAAAACTGTAAAAGACGTCGCCGATACTCATACAGGGTTAAGAGTATCAGGTAACTCCCCCCCCCCTTCCCCCCAACACCCCCACGTCATCAATTCATACTCCCTCCGAAAATATTACCTCCAATTATTTTGCTGAGGAAATATAATGGTGATCTCAAGGTTAAATGGTTTTCCGCAAGTGTTCCGTATAATGCAATTCTCCTTGTCATTAAAGGGGGTAATACTTGTTTTTTTCTGGACCCCCTTCTCCCTCATGTTTAGCCCCATTAGTTATGAGATTTTAAGACGGTCGGCCCATTATTTTGGCGATTTTAACACCTTTCGCCCCATTTCGTTGTCAATTTTAAGACCTTTCGTGCAATTTAGGTGTCGATTTTTTCCTGGCAAGCGATAGCGAGCCTGTAATTCTATGAGGAATCGGCCTTCGGCCGGGACATTCTTCTACCGAAAAATGTACAAATTCATCTTGAAAGGGGATTTAGGGGGTGTTTTTCTAAGCTTGATGTAGGTCTAGCGAGGAAACTAAAAATTAAATGAATAAATGAATTAATAGATAAAAAAAAAAAAACAGCCACTGTCCCCTTAAACAGCCACTGTCCCCTTAAACAGCCACTGTCCCCTTATACAGCCACTGTCCCCTTAAACAGCCACTGTCCCCTAAAACAGCCACTGTCCCCTAAAACAGCCACTGTCCCCTTAAACAGCCACTGTCCCCTTAAACAGTGTGACGTTAACCACTCCGTTAGAACGCATGGCTCGTCCTACAGTGACTCGCTAGGATCGCCAGGGCAGTGGATGTGGTTACAGTTGATGTATTATTGTGTGCTTTATTTCATATGAAAGCTCGTGTCATGGGCAGTCCAGAAAGGCTCTTTGTTTTCGCCCATGTCAAGGCTTTATATATTTAATTGCAAAGTATATGTTTTATCATTAAGTAGTAATGATAGGATTTGAGAGAGAGAGAGAGAGAGTAGAACAGAGTGAGAGGAGGCGCGCAGTGTTTTTTGCCATGCTTGATGACGTCACGGCTGGCTGGCCTGGGATTGGTTGGAGGAGTTTTTTACCATGCTTGGTGATGTCATGTTTGGCTGGCTTCTTTGTCATTGGCTGAAGGAATTGTTACCACTTTGTCTACACGGTGCGAGCTAGTGCTAGTATATATACAGCTCTCTCGCCACTCTTTCCCTCAGACCTGGTTTCTAGAACGCATCCCTCTTATCCCTTTGATATCTGTCCCCCTCACTGCACCTGAGAACCTTTTCCTCTGCCTATCTCTCATTTTCCATATCTTTCACCACCTTTTATTAATATTATACCCCCTCTGGTTAACTCTGCATAATCAGCTTCATGCTGGCCAGTTGTATTGTGCGTTAAGGTCTTATATAACCCATGTATGTTAGTTGTTAAGATAAGTTGATCACAAAGCATTGGTTGGCATTCATATTGTTCAGTACCTTCCTATAATTATTAGTGTTCTGCTGGATTAGATAATGCTAGACTAGGAGTCTGATACTATAAGGTATTGTTTCCGATGGGTGCTGGCTTTAGTTAAAAGCTGCACGACATACCTGAGAACTGGAGTTGATTGGGTAAATTCTAGTCTGTGTGCCATTGAGAATAGAGCATGCACGAATGAGGGCTTTTTGCCTATACCATTCTGCACTGTTCTAAGCTCATTGTTTGCCTTTGAGGTACGCCAGGAGAACGCTTAATACTTCGGTATTAAGGTTTCTCAAGAGAGCTACCCTTCATTATAACGTAATATTTGACGCACAGACTTGAGATTTGCACTAGGCTATGCGGCATGCCATGCGCACCAGTATCTCGTATCATTGACTCTAGCTAGACTTTATCAGTCACGGTAGACATTAAGTATATTAAACCAATTACTCTTTTATGCATACCCGTTTATGATTACACAAGCATTTCGCAGCCTAGTTTGATGTATTGAGACACAAACGACTTAGGCTCTTTTTGTTGATAGGAATACTGCATTGTCGTGGCGATTATTATTATTGTTGTGGCGTTTAGGATATTCTTGGCTCCGACTGCATTATATCTCCTGCCTTTTTGTGTGCATAGCCTGCACGAGCATTGTTCCGCTGCCTGCCTTTTTGGGTTCCATTTCCGATTCGAGCATCTTGATAGCATCTAACATTTAAAGAAGATTCCTTGTTGGTGTTGAAGGACGTTAGTGCACTTTCTTTCATGCAGGAGTGTGCTGTAAGCTGTAACTTCTTTTACCACCTTACTTTGCATACCATAACCAAGCACCTTCGGTTATAGGTAGTAATAGGCTGTTTTCACATAACATTAAGCCTAGAGTAGACACACATTTATTGAGAGTTTAATAACCTATTATTACATATAGAACTCTGGAGAGTATTTGTGTTCTTTGTTCACTGGGAATATACATCAGAGGTTGGATCTAGCGCTTTCCGTTGTAGCATTTATGCCATTACTAGTCCAATGAATAAGAACCCTGATATATTTAAACCTCAGTCGTAACAAATGGCGACCTTACCTAGGATTTGGTGAACCTACATTTATTAGCAGGGAACATTTGTTGTTTTGGGGAATATTTTGCGGGGATCAGCAAGAATCATTTTTTTTTGCAACATAGTATAGCCCTTGAGTATTTCCGAGAATTGTTGTGTGTATATTGAGGTATAAGAGTTTGGGGTGCTTCTTTTCTGAATATTGAGGTGGGACATTTTTGTGAGCATCATGTCTTATACCGGATCAGAGGAGAATGGAGACACAGTACGTAATGTCGAAACTGAGGAACAGCAGTATGATGAAATGGTTAATCAGGTGAACTGTGAGGAGGATGCTAGGATATTTTTGCAATGGCCTGTTACTGCCGAGCGGTTGGAGGGTATGGATCGCTACGGTCTTCAATGCCTGGCCACAGCTATCGGTCATGCGGGTACTAGCAGCATGACCAGGGATAACTTGATAACGTGTGTACTGGGCAGGGTGACGGGTGAGCGAGATGGGTTGAGTGCTCAGAGCCCTTCGGCCATGCTTCCCCTACACTCGACTCCCAGCCATCCCAGTGGTTTGCCGACCCCGAGTACGTTTCCACAGATGGGTGGTGACTGGCAGGGTGGCTTGCCCCTGGGGGGACCACCGGTAATTTCAAACATTGTAGCACCTTCACCTCCTCAAGGGTTAACTCCAGAATTATTGCTTCAGCTCGAATTAGCTAAGATCCAGCAGCAAATAGAATCAGCTAAGATCGAAGAGAGAAAGGCTATCAGGGTATCTGAGGAGCAACAAAGGGCATGTGAGCTTCAGCAGCAACAAAGGGCATGTGAGCTTCAGCAGCAATTAGAGTTAGCCAAGATAGAAGAGAGAAAAAGTCACCAGCACATAGAGCTAGCAAAAATACAAGCTGATTTAGAGTCGACTAGGTACTGTGCCGACATGGACGTAGAGAAGTTGCGAGTAGAGACAACGGGACAGCGACTTGGGGCTGGTAACCGTGCTCATGATCAATCTCTCTTGCACTTATTGAAACTGGTTCCGGTGTTTGATGAGAGTGGTGTAACAGAATTTTTCGCACGCTTTGAGAAGAAGTGCCAGGAACACCAGTGGCCAGAGAATAAATGGGCAGCACTTGTATCCTCTAGATTAATAGGCAAGGGTCTTAAAGCCTACGATGCGTTACCTTTGGAGTCATGTATTGTGTATGAGGATCTCAAGGAGGCTGTCCTGAGGGCTTACGAACTGCAACCAGAAACGTACCGTTTGAAGTTCCAGGGTGTAACTAAGGGAAGAGATAGCACCTTTTTGGAACACTCCCGGGACTTGTCCGATGCTATGGGGAACTGGCTCCGATCTGAGAAGGTAACAACATTTGATGGAATTAAGCAGTTAATGATGTTGGAGCAGTTCTTTAAGAGCACGGGCGGTGATCTAACTTTGAACTTAAAGGAAAAAACCCCAAGAACTCTAGTCGAAGCAGCAGAAATGGCTGATCGACGGCTGTCGTTGATTCGGGGTTGCGGGTCCTCACAGAAGTACGATGCAAGTGCTAGGGACCGTTATCCTCCCCCTCCCCATAGCAACGACACATTTAAACAAAAGATCAATGAAACTAAAACTGAATCCAAACCTGACACCACGCCGTATAAGAAAAGTCAGGGGCTTTTTACATCACAGTATAAGCCGAAACCGAAATTGATGTGTTTTAAGTGCCACCAGGAGGGTCATAAGGCAAATGAGTGCCCTAGTCGACCTCCTCCGGCAGCCGTGTCTTTTGCTCACGGCATTGGAGTGTTCAAGAGGACATCGGAGTTTGTTAGAGGCAATTCTTCCGAGGTAAATACACTGCCAGTGCAGAAGGATCCGGAAGGCTTATTCCCTGTCCGTGATGCCTTTAGTGACCACAGGGGACTCGGTTGTGTGGAGTGGGGGGGTAGAAGACATGAGGTGAGAATTTTGCGTGACACTGGGGCATCGCAAACACTGTTGAGAAATTTCACTGGTAAACCTGTAAATACGGCGCGGGTGGTTTTGGTTCAGGGAGTTAATGCAACAAGGTCATACCTGCTTGTAAGAATGAAGATGGAAGTTGATGGTGTGACTCGTGACCTGGATGTAGGAATTGTGGAGAAGTTACCTGTTGGGGGCGTCGACCTCCTTCTCGGCAACGACTTTGCGGGGCCTACTTCTGAGGCTCCACCCTTAGTCGTTGCCGAGAAGCCGGCCGACGTGAGTAGGGAGGAGCAGGAGTGGGTTGAGAAGTGTCCGGTGCAACCTATGGCGTGTGTTGTCACCAGATCTCTTGCATCCAGGGAGTCACATTCTGGTCAACAGTCTTTAGACAAGCGGAGGAAAGGTACCGAGAAGGGGTTGAAAGTTGATGCGGTTGAAAGTTTAGTATCAACGGACATTCTCGGGGACTCATTATTAGGGCCGATTTTCGAGTCTGGAGAAGACCCATTAACTGTTACTAAGAAGGCAGAGGATGGGCTTAAAAAGACGAAGAGACAGCAACGATACACAGAGAGAGAGCAACGGGAGGCTAAATTCAATGTAGGAGGGGGGCATGAGTTGTTTCGCAAACACTTAGATAAGCTTGCTCCTTCGGACATTCGTAAATTGCAATTAGAAGACCCGGAGGTTCTTGAATGTGGTACCGGTGCTGTCGAGTTGGAGGAGGAGAGTGATGCACAGTCGGGAGATGTAGCAACAAGGTATCCTGACGCGTACCCTATGAGAAATGGGTCAGCGAAGACGGTGGTCCGAAACTTGCTAGTGTATTTTTCCCGGTATGGTTACCCGCAGGGGATTCAGTCAGACCAAGGATCCAACTTCACTTCTAGCCTCTTTGTTCAAGCAGTTCCGCAGCATGGGATTGTTACGGTTGTGTCATCTGCGTATCATCCGGAGAGCCAGGGTGTGTTAGAGCGATGGCACTCAGCCTTGGAATCTGTGCTTCGTTATTGTTGCTTTGAGAGTGGGAAAGGTTGGGATCTTGGCCTGCCATATGTTTTGTTTGCTGCACGGGAGGTACCTGGGGAAAGTTTGGGATTCAGCCCTAATGAGCTCGTCTTTGGACACCGTGTCAGAGGGCCTCTCCATATGGTTAAAGAAATATGGGAGGGCGCAGAAAAACCTTGTTCTATGCTCAAGTATGTCCTCGACAGTCGAGAACGGATGTTGAGCAGTCTGGAGTTGGCTGGCCGTAATTTGACTAGCTCTCAGGCCCTCATGAAGGACAGGTACGACCTCAAGGTTAAACTCAGGGAGTTTCACGTGGGTCAGGAGGTGTTGATTCTACTGCCCCTTGTAGGTCATCCCTTATCCGCGAAGTACACTGGTCCTTATAGGGTGGTTGAGAGGCTATCGGACCTGGATTGCTTGGTGGCCACTCCAGACAGACGTAAGAGCAATCAGTTATGTCACGTTAATCTCATGAAGGAGTATGTGAGGCACCCCCTGAGCCTCTCACTGTGCCTGTGATGACGTTTAGCAGTCAAGGTGGAGAAGGAGAACGGGACAGTCAAGCTCAGGTGGAGGATAACTGGAAGGATAAGAAAGTCAAATGGGCGCCTGAGTGTGAGAAGGCGTTTAGAGTAGTAAAACTCCTGTTGTGCACTCACCCGATCCTCAGGGCCCCTGACTTTAGCCTACCTTTCCAACTAGCAACGGATGCTAGTGGTGTGGGGGCTGGTGCCGTCCTTATGAAAATGGACGATGATGGGCTGGAACATCCTGTTAGTTTCTGCTCGGAGAAGTTCAATTCAGCCCAGGGAAGCTGCTCTGTTGTCGAGAGGGAGCTGCTGGCAGTTGTCCTTGCACTGAGGCATTTTGAGGTCTATGTTCCAGCCTATGGTCCAGTCGTTGTAATTTACACAGATCATCACCCTCTCAAGTTCTTGGACCAGTTTCACAATCGGAATATGAGGTTGACCAGGTGGTCACTAAGGTTATTGGTATATAACCTGGACATACGCCATATTGCCGGTTGTGACAACGTGTTTGCAGATTGTCTTTCAAGGGTATATGATCCTGGGTAGATTGACACACGGGTAGCCTCCTGCTTTAGTTTGAATAGTATTTTGCGCTTGGTGCTTGTTGGCTCGCGGTTGTAGCCCAGCGTATTAGGTCGTAAAGCAGGAGTTGAGCGTTTGGTATAGAAGAAAAAACTAGGCTTGCCCCTATAGTGCAGCCGAAATAAACAAATTAAAAACATAAAAATCAAATAAAAACTCTTTCTTTGACAGTTGAATTTTTTCAGTATGTTATAGCAGTAATTCTGAGTTGCACTCCTCTCAGAATGCTAGAGAAGCTCGCTCTTGAGGAGCATAACTACATATGATTTAACCTATTGTGTTGGGGAGGGTTATAATTTTGTAAAATGTTTTGTTGAAGAACTGTGCCAGATATTTTACTGCCGCTGGGTGATGGGAAGTAGAGATATAGCATGGGTTCTAACCATCAGATTTTTTTTTTAGCTTTGGGCCTCTGAGAAAAATATTGGGGGGGGGGTGACGTTAACCACTCCGTTAGAACCGCATGGCTCGTCCTACAGTGACTCGCTAGGATCGCCAGGGCAGTGGATGTGGCTACAGTTGATGTATTATTGTGTGCTTTATTTCATATGAAAGCTCGTGTCATGGGCAGTCCAGAAAGGCTCTTTGTTTTCGCCCATGTCAAGGCTTTATATATTTAATTGCAAAGTATATGTTTTATCATTAAGTAGTAATGATAGGTTTTGAGAGAGAGAGAGAGAGAGTAGAACAGAGTGAGAGGAGGTGCGCAGTGTTTTTTGCCATGCTTGATGACGTCACGGCTGGCTGGCCTGGGATTGGTTGGAGGAGTTTTTTACCATGCTTGGTGATGTCATGTTTGGCTGGCTTCTTTGTCATTGGCTGAAGGAATTGTTACCGCTTTGTCTACGCGGTGCGAGCTAGTTCTAGTATATATACAGCTCTCTCGCCACTCTCTCCCTCAGATCTGGTTTCTAGAACGCATCCCTCTTATCCCTTTGATATCTGTCCCCCTCACTACACCTGAGAACCTTTTCCTCTGCCTATCTCTCTCATTTTCCATATCTTTCACCACCTTTTATTAATATTATACCCCCTCTGGTTAACTCTGCATAATCAGCTTCATGCTGGCCAGTTGTATTGTGCGTTAAGGTCTTATATAACCCATGTATGTTAGTTGTTAAGATAAGTTGATCACGAAGCATTGGTTGGCATTCATATTGTTCAGTACCGCTTCCTATAATTATTAGTGTTCTGCTGGATTAGATAATGCTAGACTAGGAGTCTGATACTATAAGGTATTGTTTCCGATGGGTGCTGGCTTTAGTTAAAAGCTGCACGACATACCTGAGAACTGGAGTTGATTGGGTAAATTCTAGTCTGTGTGCCATTAAGAATAGAGCATGCACGAATGAGGGCTTTTTGCCTATACCATTCTGCACTGTTCTAAGCTCGTTGTTTGCCTTTGAGGTACGCCAGGAGAACGCTTAATACTTCGGTATTAAGGTTTCTCAAGAGAGCTACCCTTCATTATAACGTAATATTTGACGCACAGACTTGAGATTTGCACTAGGCTATTCGGCATGCCATGCGCACCAGTATCTCGTATCATTGACTCTAGTTAGACTTTATCAGTCACGGTAGACATTAAGTATATTAAACCAATTACTCTTTTATGCATACCCCGTTTATGATTACACAAGCATTTCGCAGCCTAGTTTGATGTATTGAGACACAAACGACTTAGGCTCTTTTTGTTGATAGGAATACTGCATTGTCGTGGCGATTATTATTATTGTTGTGGCGTTTAGGATATTCTTGGCTCCGACTGCATTATATCTCCTGCCTTTTTGTGTGCATAGCCTGCACGAGCATTGTTCCGCTGCCTGCCTTTTTGGGTTCCATTTCCGATTCGAGCATCTTGATAGCATCTAACATTTAAAGAAGATTCCTTGTTGGTGTTGAAGGACTTTAGTGCACTTTCTTTCATGCAGGAGTGCCTGACATTTATTGATTAAAGTAACGTAAGCTGTAACTTCTCTTACCACCTTACTTTGCATACCATAACCAAGCACCTTCGGTTATAGGTAGTAATAGGCTGTTTTGACATAACATTAAGCCTAGAGTAGACGCACATTTATTGAGAGTTTAATAACCTATTATTGCATATAGAACTCTGTAGAGTATTTGTGTTCTTTGTTCACTGGGAATATACATCAGAGGTTGGATCTAGCGCTTTCCGTTGTAGCATTTATGCCATTACTAGTCCAATGAATAAGAACCCTGATATATTTAAACCTCAGTCGTAACAACAGCCACTGTCCCCTTAAACAGCCACTGTCCCCTTAAACAGCCACTGTCCCCTTAAACAGCCACTGTCCCCTTAAACAAATTCTCACACAAAGCTTGATTTTCCCAAGCAATTTCATTTTGTCCTGAGTATAATTCCGGGAGACTGGGGGGGAGGGGGCGCAAGGGAGAGGGGGGGGGAGGGGGGTACAGAGGGGAAAGGGGTAGCGATGCCGAGGGGAAGTGTGTGTGTGGGTGGTGGGTGTGTGTATGTATGTGTGTAGTGGGTGTGTGTGTGTGTGTGTGAGTGTGGTGGGTAGGTATGTGTGTGTGTGTGTGTGGTGGGTGTGTATGTGGGTGGTGGGTGTGTGTATGTATGTGTGTAATGGGTGTGTGAGTGTGGTGGGTAGGTATGTGTGGGTGTGTGTATGTGTTTGGTGGGTGGATGTGTGTGGTGGGTGGCTGTGTATGTGTGTGGTGGGTGGCTGTGTGTGGTGTGGGTGTGAGTGTATGTGTGTGTGTGTGTGTGTGTGTGCGTGTGTGTGGTGGTGGGTGTGTATGTGTGTGTGTGTGGTGGTGGTGGGTGTGTATGTATGTGTGAGTGTGGTGGGTGGGTGTGTGTGTGGTGAGGGTGGGGGGGGGGGTGACGAAGATAAGACAGGGAAGAGTATATCGATGGGAAAGGGGAGGGGGAGGGTGGGTTGTAAAAACCAAGAGAGAGAGAGAGAGAGAGAGAGAGAGGAAGAAAGCCCAAATTAATGAGAGTAGGTGTAAAAGCAGAGAGAGAGAGATAAAGAGAGAGAGAGAGACCAAATTAATGAGAGTAGGTGTAATAGCGAAGAGAGAGAGAGAGAGAGAGAGAGAGAGAGAGAGAGAGAGAGAGAGAGAGCGATAAAGAGAGAGAGATACCAAATTAATGAGAGTAGGTGTACAAGCGAAGAGAGAGAGAGAGAGAGAGAGAGAGAGCGATAAAGAGAGAGAGACCAAATTAATGAGAGTAGGTGTAAAAGCGAAGAGAGAGAGAGAGAGAGAGAGAGATAGAGAGAGAGAGAGAGAATAAATTAATGCGAATAGGTGTACATCAGATCCACCACCTCCCCTAATCCCCTTAATTAAAATCCTTAAGCCCGGTATAGGGAAGAGGAAGAGAGACAACCAATTTTTTTTAATATAATTTCAAAGAGACTAATGGGGCGAGGCTATGCACAAATTATGGTGAGATAGGGAGGCTTGGCATAAGGTCAGGGGGGAAAATAAGAGGTAAAGAGGTAAAAGGGTAAAAATACGAGGTAATAAGAGGTAAATAATGAGGTCAATAGGTAAAAATAAGGTACAAAAGAGGTAAAGAGTAAAACAAGAGGTAGAGATGTAAAAATAAGAGGTAAATATTGAGGTAAAGAGGTCAAATACAAGGTAAAGAGGTAAAACTAAGGAGATAAAGGGGTTACAAAAGGAGTAAATAGGTCACATGAGGTAAAACAAATAGGTAAATATGAGAGGTAAAAAAGGTAAAGAGGACAAAATAAGAGGTAAAGAGGTAAAACAGAGGTAAAGAGGTAAACAGGTAAAACAGAGGTAAACAGGTAAAAATAAGAGGTAAACAGGTAAAACAGGTAAAGAGGTAAAAAAAAAGAGGTAAAAAGGGTAAAACAAAGAGGTGAAGGTGTAAGTAAAGAGGTAAAAAAGAGGTAAAGAGAGAAAAATAAGAGGTAAAGCGGTAAAAATAAGAGGTAAAGCGGTAACAAAAAGAGGTAAAAATAAGAGGTAAAGCGGTAAAAATAAGAGGTAAAGAGGTAAAAATTGAGGTAAGGAGGAAAATAAGAGGTCAAGAAGAGTTAAAGAGGTCAAAATAAGAGGTAAAACAAAAGGTAAAGTGGTCAAAATAAGAGGTCAAGAGGTCAAAATTTAGGTAAAAAAAGGTAAAAATAAGAGGTATATAAAGGTAAAGAGGTCAAATTAAGAGGTAAAGAGGTAAAAATAAGGAGGTAAAGAGGTAAAAATAAGAGGTAAAATAAGGTAGAAAAGAGGTAAAAATAAAAGAGGTCAAAATGTAAAGAGGTAAGAAAGAGGTAAAGAGATAAAATAAGTAAAATAAAAGGGTAAAGAGCTAAAAATAAGAGATACAAAATGTAAAGAGGTAAAAAAGAGGTCTATAGGTAAAAAATAACAGGTAAAAGGAGGTAACAAGGTAAAGAGGTAAAAATAAAATGTAAGAGTTATAACAAATCACAAAGGGATGTTGGAGAGGAGAGGAAGTGAGGGGAAAGGAAGAGGTTAAGAGGTAACAATAAGAGGTAAAGAGGTAACAATAATAGGTTAAGAGGTAAAGAGGTAACAATAAGAGGTAAAGAGGTACCAATAAGAGATAAAGAGGTAAAAATAAGAGGTAAAGAGGTAACAATAAGAGGTAAAGAGGTAAAGATGTAACAATAATAGGTAAAGAGGTAACAATGAGGTAAAGAGGTAACAATAAGAGGTAAAGAGGTAACAATGAGAGGTAAAGAGGCTACAATAAGAGGTAAAGAGGTAATAATAAGAGGTAATAATAGGTAACAATAAGAGTTAAAGAGGTAACAATAAGAGGTAAAGAGGTAACAATGAGGTAAAGAGGTAACAATAAGAGGTAAAGAGGTAACAATAAGAGGTAAAGAGGTAACAATAAGAGGTAGAGAGGTAACAATAAGAGGTAAAGAGGTAAAAATAATAGGTAAAGAGGTAACAATAAGAGGTAAAGAGGTAAAGAGGTAACAATAAGAGGTAAAGAGGTAACAATAAGAGGTAAAGAGGTAACAATAAGAGGTGAAGAGGTAACAATAAGAGGTAAAGAGGTAACAATAAGAGGTAAAGAGGTAACAATGAGGTAAAGAGGTAATAATAAGAGGTAGAAGTAACAATAAGAGGTAAAGAGGTAACAATAAGAGGTAAAGAGGTAAAAATAAGAGGTACAGAGGTAACAATAAGAGGTAAAGAGGTAACAATAAGAGGTAAAGAGGTAATCATAAGAGGTATAGAGGTGAGCAAGAGGATATGAGGTAAAAATAAGAGGTAAAGAGGTAAACATAAGAGGTAAATAAGTAAGAAAGAGGTAAAAAGGTAAAAATGAGAGGTAAGAGGTATAACAAATCACAAAGGGATGTTGGAGAGGAGAGGAAGTGAGGTGAAGGAAGGAAGAGGGTAGGGGGCGGGGGAGTACAATAATCGAAGTGTGAGAGAGGCCCTTACTCTCTCTCGCTCTGTCTCTCTCTCTCTCTCTCTCTCTCTCTCTCTCTCTCTCTCGTGACCTCTAATTTTCAAGTAGTGCGACGTCTATTTAATGTTATTGTTGCTATATATTTAGACGATTTTGTGCAGCTTAAGAAGGATCTGAGGTCGTAAAAAGGGTTAAGTGAGATAGTTCGAAGCCTGTTAATTGCTGGAGGCCCATTTTTAAGCTTCATAAAATCGTTTAATAGTAGCCAGAATAAAGTTTTAAAAGACGTCACCGGTACATAAGGGGTTAAAGTTTGAGTCACATGAAGCGGCCGGTTAACCCCTTCTGTACCGGCAACGTATTGTTAACTTTAATCTGGCTTCTACTAGACGATTTTATTCAGTTTCAAAAGGGCCTGAAGCAATGTATAGGCTTCGAACTATCTCACTTAACCCGATTTACTACCACAGATGCTTCTTAAGGGGAGGTATTTAGTTTGTTCCCTACGTTTTCATCAAGCTTAAAATTACTCCCCCTAGACCCCCTTTCAAGATAAATTTGTACATTTTTCGGTAGAAAAATGTCCCGGCCGGAGGCCGGTTGCACTTAAATTACAGGCTCGCTATCGCTCGCCAGGAAAAAATCGACACCTTAATGGCACGAAAGGTCTTAAAATTGACATAAATGGGGCAAAATGTCTTAAAATGTCAAAACTACTAGGGCGAACGTCTTAAAATCTCAAAAGCAATGGGGCTAAACATGAGGTAGAAACGGGTCCAGAAAAAAATCCCTCAAGTGGAAATCTCCCCTTAAACGGCATACAATTATTGTGTAAATACTGTATAGCTAGACTAAAATACAACACGTCACTGGTACTGAGAGGGTTAAATAATGGAGCACGGAAACAATTGTCATATTTTACAATGCAATAATACGGTCTCAACTGGAATAGGTTCTGTAATTCAGGTTTACAGCTAACCAAAAAAGACTTAGATTAGATTAGATTAGAATGAGGCTAAGTTAGGGATACACAACGTATTCTGTTGATTTGGAGACTGAGCTATGAGGGCCGCTTGGGTGTTTGGGTGATTTGGAGACTGAGCTATGAGGGCCGCTTGGGTGTTTGGGTGATTTGGAGACTGAGCTATGAGGGCCGCTTGGGTGTTTGGGTGATTTGGAGACTGAGCTATGAGGGCCGCTTGGGTGTTTGGGTGATTTGGAGACTGAGCTATGAGGGCCGCTTGAGTGTTTGGGTGATTTGGAGACTGAGCTATGAGGGCCGCTTGAGTGTTTGGGTGATTTGGAGACTGAGCTATGAGGGCCGCTTGGGTGTTTGGGTGATTTGGAGACTGAGCTATGAGGGCCGCTTGGGTGATTTGGAGACTGAGCTATGAGGGCCGCTTGGGTGTTTGCCGGCTCTTTTTCGTATAAACGACTTCGAAATAAGTTCATTGAAATAAGATTTTATTTTTTATTTTTTATTTTTTTTCCTATATTCCAACTACTCCCTCTCGGGCATAGGCTAAGAGCCTTTACACTACACCGCTGAACACGGTGAGGCCCGTGAGGTTTTGTTCCAGTCTAGGGTGTGAGACATGTGAAGCACCCCGGCTCGAAGCAACTCCATCTCTGAAGCAGCTCCGCCTCTGCGCTTCACAGTCTCATCCCCCACACTCGGACCCTCACTCTCAGAACGCCACCTATTGAGCAATTAACATACATATACATACATACATTTATAAATAATAGGGATTGACAGTGAGGGCTAAAACAAGATGCTTAGCCTCAATATGAATGTAACTAGCAATGCATATTTGGTAAATAAATCTAATACTAATATTTATAGAGCTATTTTAACATTCACTATGTTTCTATCTGGAACAAATGTCCTAAGAAGTAAATAGTTTCTTGTTTTCTTTTTTCACTAGAGCAGTTCAAGAAGAGATAGATAGTATTTTGAACTTTCTTCAATGTGCGTAGCGTATCACTTTGTCACGAAGATCATCTCCCCGGAAAGAACCGCAATGCCTTTGAGATTATCAACTATTATTTGTGATTCTTTGTAACTAACTCTCACCCTCTTGCTCACTCTCACCCACTCTCTCTCTCACACACACACACACACACACACAGGTAGATAATTAGACGCCAGGACCACACCCAGGTTACAGTAACGACCAGAGACGGTAGTAGCATATAAACCCACACACCTTGCTCTACCCAAATTTTAAGGGGAGCTGGGCCGTTTTTCTGGTCCCCTTTCTTTCTCATCTTTAGCCCCAGTAGTTTTCAGATTTTAAGACGTTTGGCGATTTTAAGACCTTTCCTCCCATTTCTTTGTCAGTATGAAGACTTTTTGTGTCATTTAGGTGTCGATTTTTTCCTGGCGAGCGATAGCGAGCCTGTAGTTTAAGAGGAATCGGCCTTTGGCCGGGACATTTTTCTATCGAAAAATTTAAAAATTTATATTGAAGGGGGTGCTTGAGCGTTTTTGTTTTTTGTTTTTTAAGCTTGATAGAGGTCAAGGGAGGAAACTAATAAGGCATTTTGGCTCGCACGTCCCTTGATTTTGGCCCCGTCACTCTTTCAACTATGGGGGAGGCACTCGCTATAGGCAGTTATGCCTTTTGCCTCCCTCAATCACAAAAAAAAAAAAAAAAAAAAAAAAAAAAACTAAAAGGTACCTAAATGAGCAAATCTATACGAGGAACACTCTAACCACATCTAAATACATGGCTATATAGACAAAGGAGAGCAATTGTTGTATTTACTAATAACGCCAGCACTAATTCAATCTAGCAATATTTAAGGGGAGATATTTTCCACTTGAGGGATTTTTTTCTTGACGCCTTTCTCCCTCATGTTTAGCCCCATTGCTTTTCTAATTTTAAGACGTTCGCCCATTATTTTGACGATTTTAAGAACTTTCGACCCATTTCTGTCAATTTTAAGACCTTTCGTGCCATTTAGGTGTCGATTTTATCCTGGCGAGCGATAGCGAGCCTGTAATTTAAGAGTAATCGGCCTTCGGCCGGGACATTTTTCTACCGAAAAATGTACAAATTTATCTTGAAGGGGGTGAAATTTTAAGATTGCTGGAGGAGTAGGAAACAAACTAGAAACTTCCCCTTAATATAGCAGATCCTTCCTAAGCTACATACAATCGTCTAATGATAGCCAACAAATAAAGTGCTAAACCGCGTCAGAGCTTCAAGGGGTTAAAAGCGCAATATACGCACACTATGGAAACGATTACATGGGCACTATAGTCTATTCGCTGTAAGTAGGCGAGAAATCATGACCTCTATCCTCTGTAACTCAAAAAGGGCTTGGGCAAATAGGCTGTACATTTCCACATCTATTTCTTGACTGACTCTTCCCAAATGGTGGAAATATTAGCTCGATTACTCCAGTCGATTTTGAGTTACAGAGGTTAGAGGTCATGATTTCTCGCCTACTTACAGCGAATAGACTATAGTGTAAATTGAAACATAAGAATATTACTACAATATGTAATCCAAAATGATGTAGCTGAGAATATATGAATAATTAATACCCCTTCTATAGCATTATAATGTATACATAATTATAGCAGTCATAATATATCTGCTTAAGGGGGCTCACCTGCTTTTTGTTATTTCTGTCCTTTTCTCTCTTTCTCTGGCTTGTATCCATTCGGCCCCATACAGCCAAGTATTATAAGACGTTTATCCCCATCTAGGTGTCGATTTCTTCCTGGCGAGCGATAGCGAGCCAGCATTATATGAAGAAATCCGGCTACGCCTGAGACATTTTTCTATCGAAAAATGTACAAATTTAGCCTGCTGTCAAACAAAACTGAAAAATATACTGGCTCGCTAGCGCTCACCAGTACAAAATTGAGACCTGGATGGGGATAAACGTCTTAAAACAGTAGGCTGAATGGGGCCAAATGGATACAAGCCAGAGAAAGATAGAAAAGGACAGAACAAAAACAGGTCACCCCCCTTAAACTGCTCTACATAACCAACTAATTATATATCGCTATATTTCACAACAACAACAAACCCTTACAGTTAAGGGGAGGTTTTTAGTTTGTTCCCTAGACCTCCATCAAGCTTAAAATTACACCCTCTAGGCCCCCTTTCAAGATAAATGTGTACATTTTTCGGTAGAAAAATGTCCCGGTCAAAGGCCGGTTCCTCTTAAATTACAGGCTCGCTATCGCTCGCCAGGAAAACATCGACACCTAAATTGCATGAAAGGTCTTAAAATTGACAGAAATGGGGCGAAAGTTCTTAATTATGGTGCGAATGTCTTAAAATATCAAAAACAATGGGGCTAAACATGAGGGAGAAAGGGGTCCAGAAAAAAATCCCTCAAGTGGATATCTCCCCTTAACCCATTCCGTACCAGGGACGTGCTTTTCATCATATTCTGGCAATTATGAGACTATCTTATACAGTTTAGGAAGGACCAATGGCTATAATAAGGCTTCACACTATCTCATTCAACCCTTTTAATCCTTTCACGCATTTATGACGCAGAAGTTGCCAGTTTAGCAATAAGAAATAGAGTTCTCTCACTCTTATAATTACCTCTCTAAAATTAGTTGCTGCCCACAGCTAACTCAAAGACAACTGCAGAGGTTGAAGTAACTAAACTAAAGGTTTATAAATAGCCCTGATGGTAACAAAGGCTTTAAAGTATCCCTAATAGGATCAACACAGCTAACTCAAAGACAACTGCAGAGGTTGAAGTAACTAAACTAAAGGTTTCTAAATACCCCTGATGGTAACAAAGGTTTTAAAGTATCCCCAATAGGCTCAAAATCGCGTCATATGCGTGAAAGGGTTAACTACCACAGATCCTTCCTAAGCTGCATTATATCGTCTAAATATAGCTAGAATATAATATAACACACGTCGCTGGTACTCAAAGGGTTAATAACGTTGCCTTTGACGTTGTAGCCTATAAGATTATTGGAACGACACTAAACCTTGATGGCTAAGGTATTTAATTAACCAAGGTATGTAATTAACTAAGGTATTTAATTAACTAAGGTATTTAATTAACTAAGGTATGTAATTAACTAAGATATTTAATTAACTAAGGTATTTAATTAACTAAGGTATTTAATTAACTAAGGTATTTAATTAACTAAGGTATTTAATTAACTAAGGTATTTAATTAACTAAGGTATTTAATTAACTAAGGTATTTAATTAACTAAGGTATGTAATTAACTAAGGTATTTAATTAACTAAGGTATTTAATTAACTAAGGTATTTAATTAACTAAGGTATTTAATTAACTAAGGTATTTAATTAACTAAGGTGTTTAATTAACTAAGGTATTTAATTAACTAAGGTATGTAATTAACTAAGGTATTTAATTAACTAAGGTATTTAATTAACTAAGGTATTTAATTAACTAAGGTATTTAATTAACTAAGGTATTAATTAACTAAGGTATTTAATTAGCTGAGGTATTTAATTAACTAAGGTATGTAATTAACTAAGGTATTAACTAAGGTATTTAATTAACTAAGGTATTTAATTAACTAAGGTATTTAATTAACTAAGGTATTTAATTAACTGAGATATTTAATTAACTGGTATTTAATTAACTAAGGTATTTAATTAACTAAGGTATTTAATTAACTAAGGTATTTAATTAACTAAGGTATTTAATTAACTAAGGTATGTAATTAACTAAGGTATGTAATTAACTAAGGTATTTAAGTAACTAAGATATTTAATTAACTAAGGTATTTAATTAACTAAGGTATTTAATTAACTAAGGTATTTAATTAACTAAGGTATTTAAGTAACTAAGATATTTAATTAACTAAGGTATTTAATTAACTAAGGTATTTAAGTAACTAAGGTATTTAATTAACTAAGGTATTTAAATAACTAAGGTATTTAATTAACTAAGGTATTTAATTAACTAAGGTATGTAATTAACTAAGGTATTTAATTAACTAAGGTATTTAATTAACTATGGTATTTAATTAACTAAGGTATTTAATTAACTAAGGTATGTAATTAACTAAGGTATTTAATTAACTAAGGTATTTAATTAACTAAGGTATGTAATTAACTAAGATATTTAATTAACTAAGGTATTTAATTAACTAAGGTATTTAATTAACTAAGGTATTTAATTAACTAAGGTATTTAATTAACTAAGGTATTTAATTAACTAAGGTATTTAATTAACTAAGGTATTTAATTAACTAAGGTATGTAATTAACTAAGGTATTTAATTAACTAAGGTATTTAATTAACTAAGGTATTTAATTAACTAAGGTATTTAATTAACTAAGGTATTTAATTAACTAAGGTGTTTAATTAACTAAGGTATTTAATTAACTAAGGTATGTAATTAACTAAGGTATTTAATTAACTAAGGTATTTAATTAACTAAGGTATTTAATTAACTAAGGTATTTAATTAACTAAGGTATTAATTAACTAAGGTATTTAATTAGCTGAGGTATTTAATTAACTAAGGTATGTAATTAACTAAGGTATGTAATTAACTAAGGTATTTAATTAACTAAGGTATTTAATTAACTAAGGTATTTAATTAACTAAGGTATTTAATTAACTAAGATATTTAATTAACTGGTATTTAATTAACTAAGGTATTTAATTAACTAAGGTATTTAATTAACTAAGGTATTTAATTAACTAAGGTATTTAATTAACTAAGGTATGTAATTAACTAAGGTATGTAATTAACTAAGGTATTTAAGTAACTAAGATATTTAATTAACTAAGGTATTTAATTAACTAAGGTATTCAATTAACTAAGGTATTTAATTAACTAAGGTATTTAAGTAACTAAGATATTTAATTAACTAAGGTATTTAATTAACTAAGGTATTTAAGTAACTAAGGTATTTAATTAACTAAGGTATTTAAATAACTAAGGTATTTAATTAACTAAGGTATTTAATTAACTAAGGTATGTAATTAACTAAGGTATTTAATTAACTAAGGTATTTAATTAACTATGGTATTTAATTAACTAAGGTATTTAATTAACTAAGGTATTTAAGTAACTAAGGTAATTAATTAACTAAGGTATTTAATTAACTAAGGTATTTAATTAACTAAGGTATTGAATTTACTAAGGTATGTAATTATCTAAGGTATGTAATTAACTAAGGTATTTAATTAACTAAGGTATTTAATTAACTAAGGTATTTAATTAACTGATATTTAATTAACTAAGGTATTTAATTAACTAAGGTATTTAATTAACTAAGGTATTTAATTAACTAAAGTATTTAATTAACTAAGGTATTTAAATAACTAAGGTATGTAATTAACTAAGGTATTTAATTAATTATTATGTTCCTTCCAACAACCAACTATACTCCTAAAATCGATTAATGAAATTTACAAACACATGTGGCAGTCCGTGGATTCGAATCCAGGACGCTCACACCGAAAATCAACACCTTATGCATCGCACCACGAAGACAGTTAAAGAATGGTGGACACTGCCTACGATTTATTATGCAACTTCGAATCCTGCATATCAATCTAAGCATGTACACACATCCCAACTGCAACTCACGTAGGCTATGAATATGTGAATGGAAAGAGCAATTAATGGGGCCTTAAGCACTAGGGAAGTCCTACTAAGGTATTTAAGTAACTAAGATATTTAATTAACTAAGGTATTTAATTAACTAAGGTATTTAATTAACTTAGGTATTTAAGTAACTAAGATATTTAGTTAACTAAGGTATTTAATTAACTAAGGTATTTAAGTAACTAAGGTATTTAATTAACTAAGGTATTTAAGTAACTAAGGTATTTAATTAACTAAGGTATGTAATTAACTAAGGTATTAAATTAACTAAGGTATTTAATTAACTATTGGTATTTAATTAACTAAGGTATTTAATTAACTAAGGTATTTAATTAACTAAGGTATTTAAGTAACTAAGGTATTTAATTAACTAAGGTATTTAATTAACTAAGGTATTTAAGTAACTAAGGTATGTAATTAACTAAGGTATTTAATTAACTAAGGTATTTAAGTAACTAAGGTATTTAATTAACTAAGGTATTTAATTAACTAAGGTTTTTAATTAACTAAGGTATTTAATTAACTAAGGTATTTAATTAACTAAGGTATTTAATTAACTAAGGTATGTAATTAACTAAGGTATTTAATTAACAAAGGCATTTAATTAACTAAGGTATTTAATTAACTAAGGTATTTAATTAACTAAGGTATTTAATTAACTAAGGTATTTAATTAACACAGTGGAAGGGACATGAGGGCCTAACGATCTGGGGAAGGTTCGGTGCTTTAAATAAGGGGGTAGTACTCGCTTTTTATGGACCCCCATCTCCCTCATGTTTAGCATTTTAGTTTTGAGGTTTTAAGATTTTCGTGCCGTTAGTTTGTCGATTTTAGGATCTTTCGCCCCAATTGTTCGTCAACGTTAAGACCTTTCGTGCCATTTAGGTGTCAATATTTTCCTGGCAAGAAATAGCAAGCATCTAATTTTAAAAGGAACTGGCCTTCGGCCGGAAAAAATGTCTACCGAAAAATGGACAAATTTATCTTGAAAGGGGGTCTAGGGGGTGCAATTTTAAGTTTGATAGAGGTCTAGCGAGGAAACTCAAAAATAAATAAATTAATCAAATCATAGACTTCTCCGGTTATTAACCCCTTATTAGCGGGGCCCGACTTAAGTCCGTAGAGAGAACACCTGCCCAAAGAGCGGGGCCCGAGTTTAGTCTGTGTGCAATTTTGGAGCAATATTGCCTCTGAGAGAGAGACGAGCGGTGGGCGGAGCGTAGGTCAGGCTCTGACCGTTCGCCACGGGTCGAGCGGGCCTACTGACGTTTACTCCACACACATCCACCCTCCCTCCCTCACTACACAGGGCATTATGTCCAGAAATTACCGTATTTTAGGGATTTTGCACTCGTCTTGCACGATCGTTGCAAGAGAACGCGTGGTCGTAGGAGGATGGTTCTGGTGTCATTGGAAAGCTGAATTAACGCCCTTTCAGGGATACATAATTGTATTACGCTCTGGCTCTTGTTTATGAATGAAAAAGAGCACGGAAACAAGGCCATTTAGGGTAAAACCCCCCGCTTGGCGGGTAGTAGAAATTCCTTACGGGCCCGCTCGTAAGGCGTTAAAGTCTGTTTTATTTCAGTTGAGGGTAAATTTCCATGTCCCCATCTTCATTACTCAGTTACTGCGAAGATTTTGTAGCGAAATGTGATTTTGTTAATTATGAAAATTTAGCATTAATATGACGTAGATATATATTACTTGGCATTAATATGGCGTAGATATATTATATATTACTTTCATATTTTTTCATTAAGTATCGGGGAAAACTCGCTGCCAAGGGTTTCAGTTTACTATCAGTTCCAAATAATAGACTATAATTTGTTTGAGAATCTTCAGTACTACGGTGGTCGTTAGCATTCCAACACAGCTTACACTCCATCCTTCCACCTCTCACTCGGTCTACCTCTCCCTCTCTGTCCTTCCACTTCACTCTCCTACACTCTCTCAGTCATACTCTCGCTTCCCCTACGCTCCACATGGCCGGGTTGGGTTCTGTTCACCATAGGAATGATATCTAGGAGTCAAATTAAAGGGGGTCCACCTCGCTTTTTTTTTTTTTCTCTCCCTCTCTCTTTGGCTTGTATCCATTCGGCCCCATTCAGCCAAACTGTTTTAAGACGTTTATCCCCATCCAGGTGTCGATTTCTTCCTGGCGAGAGATAGCGAGCCAGCATTGTATGGAGAAATCAGGCTTCGCCGGAGACATTTTTCTATCTAAACATTTACAAATTTAGCTTGCTGTCAAAACAAAAATATATATATGCTGGCTCGCTACCGCTCGCCAGGAAAATATTGACACCTGGATGGGGATAAACGTCTTAAAATAGTAGGCTGAACGGGGCCGAATGGATACAAGCCAAAGAGAGAGGGAAAGAAAGAGAAAAAAGCGAGGTGGGCTCCCTTAACCGTTCAGTACAGGACCACATAATCCTGGAACGAAACTGGTGCTTACAGCGTATGTGTGTGTATATACCCAGGCACATACCCCATAGCTGAGGGTGGCCGACTCGAGACAGAGCCCGAAGAGAAACAACATTTAAAATTCCAATTCTTAGGGGCATATAATAATTCTCAATATTAAGGGACCCACCTCGTTTTTTTTCTCTTTCTCCCTCTCTCCTTGGCAAATATCCATTCGGCCCCATTCAGCCTACTGTTTTAAGACGTTTACCCCCATCCAGGTGTCAATATTTTCCTGGCGAGCGGTAGCGAGCCAGCATATATATATTTTTGTTTTACAGCAAGCTAAATTTGTAAATTTTTCGATCGAAAAATGTCTCCGGCGAAGCCAGATTTCTCCATACAATGCTGGCTCGCTATCGCTCGCCAGGAAGAAATCGACACCTGGATGGGGGTAAACGTCTTAAAACAGTTGGCTGAATGGGGGCGAATGGATACAAGCCAGGAAAAGAGAGAAAAGGAGAGAAAGATAAAAAAAAAATACGGTGACCCCCCTTACTACACAACACATGCACTGGAACACATACACTGGTACACATACACTGGAACACATACACTGGTACACATACACTGGTACACATACACTGGAACACATACACTGGTACACATACACTGGTACACATACACTGGAACACATACACTGGAACACATACACTGGTACACATACACTGGAACACATACACTGGTACACATACACTGGAACACATACACTGGTACACATACACTGGAACACATGCACTGGAACACATACACTGGTACACATGCACTGGAACACATACACTGGTACACATGCACTGGAACACATACACTGGTGCATAATATATTTATCTTTGAACAGTGTATTTAGGGTTTGTTTTACACATAATTATCTAATCTATCTATCTATTGCCGGATGCCTTACTCCCATTTATGAGGGTGGCCACACACAAAACGCCCCCAAGCGGACCTGTCCCCTGTGAGAGGGACAACCCATGCCCGTTTATTCAAGGACTTAACCCCTTCTGTACCGAAGACGTCTTTTAACTTTATTCTGGCTACTATTAGACGATTTGATTCAGTTTCAAAGGGGGCTCCAGTAATTAAGAGGCTTCTAACTATCTCAACCAACCCTTATAACTACCACAGATCCTTCTTAAGCTGCATAAAGTCGTCTGGATATAGCTAGAATAAAAGGAAAAAGACGTCGCCGGTATGGAAGGGGTTAAAGAATTAACCACTCAACTTTGATTCCATCCAACTTGGAGGCCCTCTATGTGTCTTCTTAGCACTACTTTTAATCAGTGGTGGTCTATCCACCAACCTGCTTCACCCTTAACCCTTTGAGTACCAGCGACGTGTTTTAGATTTTATTGTAGCTATATTTAGACGATATTATGCAGCTTAGGAAGGATCTGTGGTAGTTAAAAGGGTTGGTTGAGATAGTTTGAAGTCTTAATATTGCTAGAGGTCCTTCCTAAGCTGAATATAGTTGTCTAATAGTTGCCAGAATATGATGAAAAGGACGTCCCTGGTACTGTATGGGTTATAAGTGAGCAGTAAGGATTTGTATAAGGTTAACTCCCCTAAATGGGTTGCCGACTATGGCTGACGAGTCCTTTCCACCCGGATTATTATAAGGTTTCCCCGAGATGGGTTGCCCACCAAGGCTGACGAGTTCCATCCACCCCGACATATCTAATGCAACTTATTATAAATGGGTTTTAAGGAGAGATTTTTATATATTTACTGATGTTATTATTAATATATATTATTACTATTATGTGTTTACTATCATATTACTATTATGTGTTTACTATCATATTACTATTATGTGTTTACTATCATATTTCAGTTTCCTCCCTAGACCTCATCAAGCTTAAAACATACTCCCAAGACCCCGCTTTGAGGTGAATATGCGCATTTATCGGCAGAAAATTGCCCCGACCGAGGGCTGGTTCCTCCTAAATTTCAGGCTCGCTATCGATTACCAGGAAAAAAATCGACATCTATATGGGGTGAAAGGTCTTAAAATCGCCAAACTAATGGGGCAAATGTCTTACAATATCTAAAATAAGGGGCTAAGCATGAGGAAGAAAAGAAACATTCTAAACTGTATTCAAGTTTTTCTATGCTATCTATATGCTCAGGCCCAATCCCCATTTTGGGGGTAGCCGACTCAAGACAGAGCAAGAACAGGGAAAACACAAAAACAACATAAAACAACAAATAAACACAGATAAAAAGCACAAACTCACACACATCCAGGTCACCCAGGAGAAGACCCAGAGACCAGGGTCACCAAGGTCCCTCCAGCACTCCCCCGGCCCCCGACCACCCGGAGAGGTTCCGATCTCGGCAGGCAGACATGCAGCGGAGCCAAAGACACAAGCCCTCCCACCACACTTCCAGGCGCACCCTTCATATTAATCGTCTCCCCGGACCAGGCGCCTGATGGACTATTATCTAGTCCAACTTGCGCCCGACCCCTTACTCCAAATGACCACGTGTTCACTTAACTATTCACAAGCATTCTCCATTCACTCCTGTCCACTCCTGTCAAGTTTTTGTTTTTGTTTTTTCTATGTGAATGAGGGAGACAAAAGGCATAACTGCCTGCAACGAGTGCCTCCCCCAGATTTCAAAGAGTGACAGGGCCGAAATCAAGGGACGTTCGAGCTAAAATGCCTGGACACACGGAGTTTGAAGCAATTTAAGTCATAGGAAGAGGAAAAGACTGATTCTGGGAGAGAGTTCCAGAGCTCAGCAGTTGAATAGAAGAAAGTCTGAGAATAACGTTGCACTCTTGGGTTTGAGAGTTGCACAGAGTAGGGGTGGGATTGTGTTGCAAGGCGGGTACTACGTACCCTACGTAGAGGAGGTGGTATACACTGGGAAAGCTCCGAGGAACACTGATTATTGTAGTAGCGATAGAATAGCGAGAGAGATGCAACATTGTGGCGAAGAGAGAGAGATTACAGAGAGTTGGTGAGTGGACGGGAGTTAATGATACGAAAGGCTTTCCTTTCTACTTTATCTAGGAGTGCGGTGTGAGAGGATCCTCCCCACACATGTGAACAATACTCAATACAAGGATGCACTGTGCCCCTGTACAGAGCAAGAAGCTGCGCAGGGGTAAAGAACCCCTTGAGGTGGTTGAGCACACCCAGCTTCTGGGAGGCAGCCTTAGTGAGACTGGTAATATGGTCTTTCCAAGTGAGAGCAGAAGAAAAAGAGACACCGAGGACATTGAGGGAAGATGAAGGGTTGATTTTTGTATTGTTGAAGAATAAGGGATAGTCCTCTGGAGGTTCCTGACGGGTAGTAAGATGGATAAATTGAGTTTTGGAAGCATTAAATGTAACAAGGTTTTCTCTACCCCAATTGGAAATAGTAGCTAGATCAGAAGATAAGCATTTTATGGCTTCATTACGTTTACTTTTGAGGGACTGCTGGCTGGGGCGTTCTGGAAAACTAATTGAGTGGTGTAAAGTAGAGTCGTCTGCATATGAATGGATGGGACTGGATGTACAGTTGAGAAGATCACTTATGAAAATTAGAAAGAGAATAGGAGATAGGACAGAACCCTGAGGAACTGATACTCTTACATTGAGTATCAGTGTTACAGGCTAAGTACACAGAGTTTAATGATAAGAATATAATCTAAATACAAGCGTAAATACTCTAAGAAACATCGTATGATTGATTTTCAGAGCATTGATGTGTGTGTATTTAAACTTTAACTTTATATAGTAACGGTGGAATCGATCGAGGGTCGTTACATAATATAATGCTCATTTTTAGGGGAGACTGGCCGTTTGTTTGGTCTATTAATTCATTTATTCATATATTTGTTTAGTTTCCTCCCTAGACCTCATCAAGCTTAGAAAAACACACCCTAGACCCCCCTTCAAAATAGATTTGTACATTTTTCGGTAGAAAAATGTCCCGGGCAAAGGCCGATTCCTCCTGAAATTACAGGCTCGCTATCGCTCGCCAGGAAAAAAATCGACACCTAAATGGCACAAAAGATCTTAATATTGGCAAAGGAATGGGGCAAAAGGTCTGAAAATCGCCAAACTAATGAGGCGACTATCTTGAAATCTCATAACTAATAGGGTTAAACATGAGGGAGGAGGAGGACTCGAAAAACCAACTGCCTCCCCTTAAGAAAAGAGTCTAAGAAACCTACATCTTTAAAAACCCTATTACATCCGCTCACCCATGTTAATATTGGAGGGGAGAGGGTGTGTGTGTGTGGGGAGGGAGGGGGGAGTGATGGGGAAGGGTGTATGGGGGATGGGGGAGGGGAGAGGAGAGAGGAAAAGAACACAGGGGAAGGGGTGAGGGAAGGGAAGGAAGTACTGGGGAGGAAGGAAGTAGGGAGAGGAAGAGAAGGTGAAGGGAAGACTGGGGAAGGAACGGGTGGAGGGATGAAGGGGAAGAGGAATAGGAGAAGGGAAGAGGAAGCCTGAGGAGGGGCAGACTGGGGAAGGAACGGGTGGAGGGATGAAGGGGAAGAGGAATAGGAGAAGGGAAGAGGAAGCCTGAGGAGGGGCAGACTGGTGAAGGGAAGACTGGGGAAGGAACGGGTGGAGGGATGAAGGGGAAGAGGAATAGGCGAAGGGAAGAGGAAGCCTGGGGAGGGGCAGACTGGTGAAGGGAAGAGGGAAAGGAGGTGAAGAGCAGAGGAAAAGGAAGTGAAGGGAGGAGGAAGAATAGGTGAAGGGAAGAAGAAGAAAGATGTGAAGGGAAGGAGAAAGGAAGAGGAGTTGAGGGGAAGAGGAAGAGAAGGTAAAGGTAAGGGGTAATAAAAGGTCCTGAGGTCGGAAGTCCGGGAAGACAGACCAAGACGCTATGATAAGAGGTGCTCAACTTCCTACCAAACTACATTACTTACTCTGTTCGATTTAAAGGGAGATGGGTCGCTTTTTTTGGTCTATTAATCATGTTATTCCTGTATTTCTTAGTTTCCTCGCTATAGGAAAACACACCCTAGACTCTCTTTCAAGATAAATTTGTACATTTTTCGGTAGAAAAATTTCCCGGCCGAAGGCCGGTTCCTATTAAAATTTCAGTTTTGCTATTGCTCACCAGGAACAATCGACACCTAAATGACACCAAAGGTCTTAAAATTGACAATGAAATGGGGCGAAAGATGTTAAAATCGTCAAAATAATGGGCTGAACGTCTTATAATCTTAAAACAAATGGGGCTTACCACGAGGGAGAAAGGGGACCAGATATATGACCCGTCTCCCCTTAAGTAGACGAAAATGTATCCTCCCCTTGCAACTGATTCGATGGTGCTTAAAAGACGGAAAGCGAAAATACTATGCAGTAACTATATCCTCTATTTTCTGTTATGTTCAGTTACCAGTACCACATTTATTTGGACTCGATAATCTGCTTAACCCCTCCATTACCGGTACCGTCCTTTCAACTTATTCTGGATAATATTAGACGATTATATTCAGTTTAAAAAGGGCCACTTAACCCTTTTTACTACCACAAATCCTTCTTAAACTGCACAAAAAGGGCCACTTAACCCTTTTTACTACCACAAATCCTTCTTAAAATGCACAAAAAGGGCCACTTAACCCTTTTTACTACCACAAATCCTTCTTAAACTGCACCAAAAGGGCCACTTAACCCTTTTTACTACCACAAATCCTTCTTAAACTGCACCAAAAGGGCCACTTAACCCTTTTTACTACCACAAATCCTTCTTAAACTGCACACAAAGGGCCACTTAACCCTTTTTACTACCACAAATCCTTCTTAAACTGCACACAAAGGGCCACTTAACCCTTTTTACTACCACAAATCCTTCTTAAACTGCACACAAAGGGCCACTTAACCCTTTTTACTACCATAAATCCTTCTTAATCTGCACAAAAAACTTAACCATTACCCCAAACCTCTTCAACTGCACACAAAGGGCCACTTAACCCTTTTTACTACCACAAATCCTTCTTAAACTGCACACAAAGGGCCACTTAACCCTTTTTACTACCACAAATCCTTCTTAAACTGCACACACACCCCAACCCTTTACTACCATAAATCCTTCTTAACCACAACGTCTACTAGCAACCATTAAAGGAAACTCGGTACAGAAGGGGTTAAAGTATTGTATAACTACCGCTTGTTATGCCGGAATCAAGATAAATACGACTCCCCATTTCAACCATTACCCCAACCATTTCAACCATTACCCCAACCATTTCAACCATTACCCCAACCATTTCAACCGTTACCCCAACCATTTCAACCATTACCCCAACCATTTCAACCATTACCCCAACCATTTCAACCATTACCCCAACCATTTCAACCATTACCCCAACCATTACCCCAACCATTTCAACCATTACCCCAACCATTTCAACCATTACCCCAACCATTTCAACCATTACCCCAACCATTTCAACCATTACCCCAACCATTTCACCATTACCCCAACCATTTCAACCATTACCCCAACCATTTCAACCATTACCCCAACCATTTCAACCATTACCCCAACCATTTCAACCATTACCTCAACCATTACCCCAACCATTTCAACCATTACCCCAACCATTTCAACCATTACCCCAACCATTTCAACCATTACCCCAACCATTTCAACCATTACCCCCACCATTTCAACCATTACCCCAACCCTTTCAACCATTACCCAACCATTTCACCATTACCCCAACCATTTCAACCATTACCCCAACCATTTCAACCATTACCCCAACCATTTCAACCATTACCCCAACCATTTCAACCATTACCCCAACCATTTCAACCATTACCCCAACCATTTCAACCATTACCCCAACCATTTCAACCATTACCCCAACCATTTCAACCATTACCCCAACCATTTCAACCATTACCCCAACCATTTCAACCATTTCAACCATTACCCCAACCATTTCAACCATTACCCCAACCATTTCAACCATTACCCCAACCATTTCAACCATTACCCCAACCATTTCAACCATTACCCCAACCATTTCAACCATTACCCCAACCATTTCAACCATTACCCCAACCATTTCAACCATTACCCCAACCATTTCAACCATTACCCCAACCATTTCAACCATTACCCCAACCATTTCAACCATTACCCCAACCATTTCAACCATTACCCCAACCATTTCAACCATTACCCCAACCATTTCAACCATTACCCCAACCATTTCAACCATTACCCCAACCATTTCAACCATTACCCCAACCATTTCAACCATTACCCCAACCATTTAAGAAGGCCCTATGTTACTAAGAGGGGTTCAGGGGAGATTTCCACTTGAGGGATTTTTTTCTTTACCCCATTCTCCCTTATGCTTAGCCCTATTGCTTTTGAGATTTTAAGACGTTCGCCCCATTAGTTTGGCGATTTTAAGAACTTACACCCCATTTATGTCACTTTTAAGACCTTTCGTCCCATTTAGGTGTCGATATTTTCCTGGCGAGCGATAGCGAGCCTGTAATTTAAGAGGAACCGGCCTCCGGCCGGGACATATTTCTACCGAAAAATGTACAAATTCATCTTGAAAGGAGGTCAAGGGGGTGTAATTTAAAGCTTGATGGAAGTCTAGGAAACACACTAAAAACCTCCCCTTAATGAAATCGTATTAATTTTACTCATTTGAGTCGTAGAGGTATAGAGGTATAGAGGTATAGAGGTATTAGAGGTATAGAGGTATTAGAGGTATAGAGGTATTAGAGGTATAGAGGTATTAGAGGTATAGAGGTATTAGAGGTATAGAGGTATTAGAGGTATAGAGGTATTATAAACTAAAGCAAATCGTCTAATGGTAACCAGAATATGTTGAAACTTCCGTCATGGTGGTGAAGGGGTTAAGGGGGTCACCGGCTTTTTGTTTTATCTTGCTCTCCTTCCCCCTGGCTTGTATCCATTCGGCCCCATTCAGCCAACTGTTTTAAGACGTTTATCCCCATCCAGGTATCGATATCGCTCGCCAGCATTGTATGGAGAAATTCGGTTCGCCGGAGACATTTTTCTATCGAAAAATGTACAAATTTAGCTTGCTGTCAAAACAAATATATATATATATATATGCTGGCTCGCTACCGCTCGCCTGGAAAATATTGACACCTGGCTGGGGGTAAAAGTCTAAAAACAGTAGGCTGAATGGGACCGAATGGATACAAGCCAAAGAGAGAGGGAGAGCAAGAGAAAAAACGCGAGGTGGGCTCCCTTAATCGCTCACAACATTACGCCACAGTTCATTACCGTTCAGTAGATAAGGCTATAAGGAAGTTGGAACCGTGAACATCGATATTAAAGATAAATGCAATAATAATGTGGGTTTCTGATGGATAGAAAGTATGATAAATTTAGCTTAATGGGTTTATATAATTATGTACTACAGCCGTATTTTAGCTGGTAATTCTGCTAAATATCGATGTCTACAGCTCCAACTTCCTTATAGCCTGAAACTCGCAAGTTTTTTTTTCTATGTGAATGAGGGAGACAAAAGGCATAACTGCCTGCAGCGAGTGCCTCCCCAGATTTCAAAGAGTGACAGGGCCGGAATCAAGGGACGTTCGAGCTAAAATGCCTGGACACACGGAGTGTGAAGCAATTTAAGTCATAGGAAGAGGGAAAGACTGATTCTGGGAGAGAGTTCCAGAGCTTAGCAGTTGAATAGAAGAAAGTCTGAGAATAGCGTTTCACTCTTGGGTTGGAGAGTTGCACAGTGTAGGGGTGGGATTGTGTTGCAAGGCAGATACTACGCACCCTACATAGAGGAGGTGGTATACACTGGGAAAGCTCCGAGGAACACTGATTATTGTAGTAGCGATAGAATAGAGAGAGAGATGCAACATTGCGGCGAAGAGAGAGAGTTGGAGAGTGGACGGGAGTTAATGATACGAAAGGCCTTCCTTTCTACTTTATCTAGGAGTGCAGTGTGAGAGGATCCTCCCCACACATGTGAACAATACTCAATACAAGGACGCACTGTGCCCCTGTACAGAGCAAGAAGCTGCGCAGAGGTAAAGAACCACTTGAGGCGGTTGAGCACACCCAGCTTCTGGGAATTAAATGTGATCAATTCCGGGTTCTAATTAACTGTTAACCCCTTCAGTACCATCAACGATTCTATGAAGCTTAGTAAGTATCTATGGTAGGTAAAAGCATGAATTGAGATAGTCTGTCGCCTTTGAATGAGTAGACGTCCTTCCTAAGCTACGTTAGCATGTGTTGTATGCAGGACAAATGTACAAGGTATATACCTTATGTAGATCCTCACTCTTTCATGTAGTTGTCTTAAGGGGAGGTTTTTAATTTGTTTTCTACTCCTCCAGCAATCTTAAAATTTCACTCCCTACACCCTCTTTCAAGATAAATTTGTACATTTTTCGGTAGAAAAATGTCCCGGCTGAAAGCCGGTTCCTCTTATATTACAGGCTCGCTATCGCTCGCCAGGATAAAATCGACACCTAAATGGCACGAAAGGTCTTAAAATTGACAAATGGGTCGAAAGTTCTTAAAATCGTCAAAATAATGGGGCGAACGTCTTAAAATTAGAAAAGCAATGGGGCTAAACATGAGGGAGAAAGGAGTCAAGAAAAAAATCCCTCAAGTGGATATCTCCCCTTAAGCCGGAGTCACACGAGCCGTTTTTCGAGCAATTTTTACGGGCAATTATGGTCTGGAAGCTTCAAAAATTACACTTTATCAGAATTCAGCCGCCTAACATAATCTACCTTCAGTCTAGTTACCGATACCAGTGCGAAAATGTCCTGAAATAATACGAGACAAAACTTGCTCATGAAAAATTGACGGAAAAAGCGCTCGTGTGACACTACCTTTAGAGCATTTGGGTTTATAAATATACCTTAGTTGGAATTTAAGGTAGGTGTGTGTATTACGAACAATTTTTTTTTAGGAAGGATCTCTGAAATTATAATGTAAAACTTGCAAAATAAACAAACCAAAACGTATACGAACACAATAAAAAGACTTGATAGCTAATAAGTAAACAAAAACAAACTCTCAGTACTTTGGGGTCTTCCGGGGAATATTCTTCCCTGGAGTTTCAGGGGTGGTCCGTCTTCTCTCCGTCCTCTGTTTTGTTGGTGAACGGGACCTCTGCTTGTTGGAATACTTCTTTTGTTGGTGAACGGGACCTCTGCTTGCTGGAGTACTTCTTTTGTTGGTGAACGGGACCTCTGCTTGCTGGAGTACTTCTTTTGTTGGTGAACGGGACCTCTGCTTGCTGGAGTACTTCTTTTGTTGGTGAACGGGACCTCTGCTTGTTGGAATACTTCTTGTTCTTGTCTCTGTGACTGCACGGTAGCTCGGGTGTTGCAACAAGATGTTCAGATGCAGTTTTTAGGTCTAGATACCCATACGATTTAGCAACAAGATACTCAGATGCTAGTCTATTGTCGAGATACTTAGGCAATAGGCACTGGGATTTCTCTGAGATACTCAAGAGGCTTGACGAGATACTCAGACGGGTTAGCAACGAGATACTCAAATGCTAGGGTTACCAACGAGATACTCAAATGCTAGGGTTACCAACGAGATACTCAAATGCTAGGGTTACCAACGAGATACTCAAATGCTAGGGTTACCAACGAGATACTCAAATGCTAGGGTTACCAACGAGATACTCAAATGCTAGGGTTAACGAGATACTCAAATGCTAGGGTTACCAACGAGATACTCAAATGCTAGGGTTACCAACGAGATACTCAAATGCTAGGGTTACCAACGAGATACTCAAATGCTAGGGTTACCAACGAGATACTCAAATGCTAGGGTTACCAACGAGATACTCAAATGCTAGGGTTACCAACGAGATACTCAAATGCTAGGGTTACCAACGAGATACTCAAATGCTAGGGTTACCAACGAGATACTCAAATGCTAGGGTTACCAACGAGATACTCAAATGCTAGGGTTACCAACGAGATACTCAAATGCTAGGGTTACCAACGAGATACTCAAATGCTAGGGTTACCAACGAGATACTCAAATGCTAGGGTTACCAACGAGATACTCAAATGCTAGGGTTACCAACGAGATACTCAAATGCTAGGGTTACCAACGAGATACTCAAATGCTAGGGTTACCAACGAGATACTCAAATGCTAGGGTTACCAACGAGATACTCAAATGCTAGGGTTACCAACGAGATACTCAAATGCTAGGGTTACCAACGAGATACTCAAAGCTTTGCTTGGGTGAGGTGAGGTAACAATGGTTGATTCAGGTGAGATATGGCTCCCATTTCTGCTTAGAGATCTGTGCCCCATAACATGTTCCTTCCTTTCACTTAAGGGGAGTTATTAGTTTGTTCCCTAGACCTCCATCAAGATTAAAATTACACCCCCTTGAGTCCCTTTCAAGATAAATTTGTACATTTTTCGGTAAAAAAATGTCCCGGCCGAAGGCCGGTTCCTCTTAAATTACAGGCTCGCTATCGCTCGCCAGGATAAAATCGACACCTGAATTGCACGAAAGGTCTTAATATGGGGTGAAAGTTCTTAAAATCGCTAAATTAATGGGGCAAACGTTTCATAATATCAAAAGCAATGGGGCTAAACATGAGGGAGAAAGGGGTCAAGAAAAAAATCCCTCAAGTGGAGATCTGCACTTAAACATTATGCTATTCAGTGTGCAGTTGGGTGTGAGTGTGGGTGTGAGTACATGATTACATTGATATCCAATATTCGATATATCGCTATAATATCGTAGTCACGCACTTAACCTTTAAGGGGAGGTTTTTAGTTGATTCCCTAGACTTCCATCAAGCTTAAAATTACTCCCCCTTGACCCCCTTTCAAGACAAATTTGTACATTTTTCGGTAGAAAAATTTCCCGGCCGAAGGCCGGTTCCCCTTAAATTACAGGCTCGCTGTCGCTCGCCAGGAAAAAATCGACACCTAAATGGCACGAATGGTCTTAAAATTGACAGAAATGGGGCGAGGGTTCTTAAAATCGCCAAAATAATGGGGCAAGCGTCTTTTAATCTCACAAGCAATGGGGCTAAACATGAGGGAGAAAGAGGTTCAGAAAAAAATCCTCCAGGTGGACATCTCCCCTTAACTGTCTTGATGGTGTAATGGTTAGAGTGTTTAAGATCTGTAGTGGTAACCCAGGTTCGAATCCCGGGAGGAGCACATACTTGCATTAATTTCATTGGAATGTGTTTGGTGTCGGGAGTGAAATATATAAATAAGAGTATTTATTATAGCTGGGGGTTTTTTGTTTTGAGGGGTGAAAGGTCTCTTCTTTGTTCCCTTTATTTGAGACCTGACTTGGTGCCCTGTAGAACATGTGACTGAGAAGGGGAACTGCGTTATTCTCGAGGAGGTTTAAGGGGAGACGGACCGTTTTTTTTTTGTTTTTTTTTAATTTTTGGCCTATTAATTAATTTATTCCTTTATTTCTTAGTTTCCTCGCTAGGCCTCTACCAAGCTTAGAACAAAAAAATAGCCCCCCCCCCCCCCCCCCCCTCTCTTTCAAGATACATTTGTACATTTTTTGGTAGAAAAATGTCCCGGCCGAAGGCGGGTTCCTCTTAAAAATTCAGGCTCGCTATCGCTCGCCAGAAAATAATCGACACCTAAATGGCACGAAAGGTCTTGAAATTGACAACGAAATGGGGCGAAAGGTCTTAAAATCGCCAAACTAATGGGCCGAACGTCTTATAATCTCAAAACAAATGGGGCTTAACACGAGGGAGAAAGGGGATCAGAAAAACGACCCATCTCCCCTTATAACCTCAACAGTCTCTCCTTAAACTGCATAAAATCATCTAACTTTAGCCAGGATCAAAGTTAAAAAGGCGTCATGGTACTGAAGGGGTTAAGGGGAGGCAGACCGTTTTTCTGGACCCCCTTCTCCCCAATGTTTAGCCCCACTAGTTTTGAGATAATAAGGCGTTCGGCCCATTAGTTTGGCGATTTTAACACCTTTCGCCCTATTTCGTTGTTAATTTTAAGACCTTTCGTGCCATTTATTATTCGTCCGATTATTCCCTGGCGAGCGTTAGCGAGTCTGCAATTTTAAGAGGAACCGGCCTTCGGCCGGTACATTTTTCTACCGAAAACTGTACAAATTTATCTTGAAGGAGGGTCTGGGGGGTGTTTTTCTAAGCTTGATGGAGGTCTAGGGAGGAAACTAAAAAAATATATGAATAAATGAATTAATAGACCAAACAAACGGTCAGTCTCCCCTTAATGAAAGACACCAAAGACCAGTATTAACCCTTCCAGTACCAGCGACGTGTATGATAATTTAGTCTAGCTATAATTATTTTGACGATAGTATGCAGCTTAGGAAGGATCTGCGGTAGTTAAAAGGGTTGGATGATATAGTTTGAAGACTTATTATGGATAGAGGTCCTTCCTAAGCTGAAAACAATCGTTTACACATTGCCAGACTATGATTAAAAGGTTGCCACCGGTACTGAACGGGTTAACCCCTTCGATACCGCGACGTCTTTTCTGCTTCATTCTAGCTATATTTAGAGGATTTTGTGCAGTTTAAGAAGGATCTGTGGTAGTGAAAATGGTTGAGCGAGATGGTTCGAAGCCGGTTAATTTGCTAGAAGCTTTTTTTAAACTGAATAAAATCGTGAATGAAGTTAAAAAGACGGCACCGGTACTGAAGGGGTTAGCATTTACTCTAAGCGTGGAAGAGAAGCAGAGGAACAAGGGCATAGTACCAATCAAGTGTGAAGGGTGGGGTGGGGGAGGGGACTAGGGGGGACGCTGGTGAGAGTAGGTACGGTCGTCATGGCAACCACCCTCCCTCCCTCCGCCCCCTCTATTGTAAACACTGGTACACACCCCCCAGACATGCTCCTCCCCCCCCCCCCTTCCTCCCCCCACGTCAACACGTCCATGTATTTCCACCCTTAACAATAGAATGCCCAGCTTTTCCACATTTCGCCTTCTATCACACACACACACACACACACACACACACACACACACACACACACCTACACTACCGAGGATTAACCTCCCATTGTAGTAGGCTGTACCTGACCCTACCTGTACGGACTTGAACGCCGCTCCCTCTTTGCCCTTTACCTCTTTACCCTGACCCCACCAAAACAGTTTTTGTATGTATGTATGTTTGTGTGTATATGTGAGCGTTTGTGTATAGGACATGTGCACACTTACTGCATATTCTTATGTTCTTATATATGTATGTATATGTATGCGTATGTATGTGCGTACATACGTGTATATATGTATGTTCTGTATATGAGTAAGTAAAATAAATGTGTATATGTACTGTATATCACTTACTCTCATGGTTATTTTATGATAATTTGTATTCTGCACCTGCATCATTATTGTATTTATTTATTTTTTTTGTAAACTGAGCTTACCATCTTCATATCTGTACATCTCATGTTCATCCACTAAATTGTAAAATGTGTATTTTCAGCTCATGAGGCTGCCATTCTTTAATAAACCGTTTATTATTATTATTATTATTATTATTATTATTATTATTATTATTATTACATATCACAGTCTATTATATTCATACATTTATTAATAACGTTACATGGCATCAAGCCTTCCTTAAATTTAGAATGTCCTGTCTACAATATATTTTGCATCTTATATCTAAAATGTCATGCCTACTGTATCGCACCTTAAAATTTAAATTCCACGTTTATCTATTTATCTATTTTTATATATATATATATAATATAGATATATATATATATAATTATATATATATATATATATATATATATATATATAATTATATATATGCTGTATATATTAAAGACAACAAATTTCTCTCTCTCTCTCTCTCTCTCTCTCTCTCTCTCTCTCTCTCACACACACACACACACACACACACACACACACACACACAGAACACAGGATTATTACAGCGGGCAATAAATCAAGACCAATTTATCATGACACAGATCCCCCGACAATCAGTATATACCTAGGCGGGGCGGGGCGGGGGGGGGGGGGGGGAGGCGGGGGGTAGGAGAAAATATATATAAGTAATCAGTGTGTGGGTATTAAGGGGGGTTACCTGATTTTTTTATCTTTCTCTCCTTTTCTCTCTTTCTCTGACTTGTATTCATTTGGCCCCATTCACCCAACTGTTTTAAGACGTTTATCCCCATCCAGGGGTCGATTTCTTCCTGGCGAGCGATAGCGAGCCCGCATTGTATGGAGAAATCCGGCTTCGCCGGAGACATTTTTCTATCGAAAAATGTACAAATTTAGCTTGCTCTAAAACAAAAATATATATATGCTGGCTCGCTACTGCTCGCCAGGAAAATATTGACACTTGGAATGGGGGTAAACGTCTTAAAACAGTAGGCTGAATGGGGCAGAATGGATACAAGCCAGAGAAAGAAAGAAAAAGAGAGAAAGAACAAAAAAACTGTGACCCCCTTAATAATGTTGAGCAAGTCCTTGAGGATCCACCGGCACATCTGATGACACCACCAGCGACACCACAGGCAACACCACAGAGGCTCCAACCCCAGACACACTACTACACCGGCTAATGGCCCCCTCACACATTCACGACTTGGACGGCGACATGGCACCACATTCACGACTTGGACGGCGACATGGCACGTATTGTGTTTGACGGAAAAGTCGGGGAGTTGGAGCACGACAAATTAAGATAACAGGTCCTCACGAGGCCATCTCGTACCCAGAACGAGCATGCATGTACTGAACCCGAAAACAGAACGTACCCAATACGAGGCATCCACTCATACGAGGCATCCACTCATACGAGGCATCCACTCATACGAGGCATCCACTCATACGAGGCATCCACTCATACGAGGCATCCACTCATACGAGGCATCCACTCATACGAGGCATCCACTCATATGAGGCATCCACTCATACGAGGCATCCACTCATATGAGGCATCCACTCATACGAGGCATCCACTCATATACCGATGACTCTACCTTCGACCAGCTTTCCTCAGTGACCCAGCATTCAATCACTCTGAAACTCACGTGATGAGGCAATAGCACGCCTATCTTCTGATCTTTAAACTATTTCCGATTGGGGCAGAAATATTATTGTTACTTTAATTGCTTCCAAACCCACCAAAGTAACCATATAAGTAGGAAGGAGAGCCACTTGGCCATACAGCCGAAACTGGTATTCAGGATAATAATTCAGGAATCATTCGTTCTATTTATCGAATCAGTTTCAGAGAGTATGAGCTGGCTTGATACAGTATGTGGTCGTACCAAAGATAGCTATAGTCTATTTTTATCCAGCTGAGCCTAAATTGTCATGTTTCTATCTTTGTTACTCAGCTATAAGTTAGATTTTGTAGCGAAAGATGATGGTTATTCTGAAAACTTAGCATTAATATGACACACAGCCATGGTAGTTTCATATATTTCCATTAAGTATCGAGAAATCAGCTAATAAGAGATTCAATTTACGATCAGCTGGAAAAAATAGAGTATAGTGATCCTGGAAAGACATTTGATGCTATAGGAAATTATGCGTTCTTCTACAAAGAAATCAACAGTGCCATATTTTTGTTTTGTATATGCATGGAGGAGACAAAAGACAAAGCTGCTTGTAACAAGCATTCACTCCAAAGGTTGAAAGAGCAATAGAGAGCCAAAATCAAGATAATTTAGAGATAATATAGGTATGTTGGAAAGAAGTGTGGTGTGCTTGTTAAGTGTAGTGAAATGAATAGGAGGAGGTGTTTGTGAGAGTTAGCTGGATTACTCTCTGTGTAGGTGAGGCACAAATAGAAACAGTGGGGGAAGCCAGGCAAATGAAACAGGAGTTCCAGCAACTCCTTATCATATGCCTATGTGGCCTCCCCTGGGTACTGCCCTGCTCGATTGGTGCCTATAATCTCCCAACCTGTCAACATTTGTCAAAAGTGTTCCATCAAGGTCACAAATACCAGCTGCCTTATCAGCCTTCAGCTAAGCCACAGCCTCCTTTACATCAGCAAAGTTGGGTGAATCTTCACTAATTTCAAGAGCAGGGACATTTGGTTGTTCATTTATTTCAAGAATCTGTCTATCGGGAGGGACAATTCAGCTACTCGCATTATTCATTAACAAATTAATGCGGCAAATAAGAAACTACACATATACTGTACATCATTACCTTTCGGCTTGTACAAGTAAACAACTATAATGTATGCTCCTTTTAATTAACGAAGTAATTGCGGTCAGTAGTTTATCGAGAGGCCTTCCCTAGGGTTAAGCGGCCCATTAACCCCTTCAGACTCATATGACGCAGAGTTGCCAGATTAGCAATAAGAAATAGAGTTAAAGGTTCTGGACACTCCTATAATTACCTCTCCAAACTAGTTTTCAATCTAAGCTACACACATCAAAGACAACTGCAGAGGTTGAAGTAACTAAACTAAAGGTTTCTAAATACCCCTGATGGTAACAAAGGCTTATCGAGAGGCCTTCCCTAGGGTTAAGCGGCCCAATAATTACTATTTCCATTCACATATGCATAGTCTCCGATAGTGCAGTTGGAATGATTGTACATGCTAAGATTGGTATGCAGGATTCGAAACTGCATAATAAATCGTAGGCTTGTGCAGCATTCATTAACTGTCTTCGTGGTGCAATGCATAAGTGTGTTGATTTTCGGTGTGAGCGTCCTGGGTTCGAATCCCCGGACTACCACATGTGTTTGTTAATTTCATTAATCGAGTTTAGGAGTAAAGTTGGTTAGTGGAGAGAACATAATCATTGGTGGGTAACAAAGGTGCCAATATCAGTCGGGGTGATAGCAATTAATGTCCTAAGGGCCCCTGGAGTGGGAGGAATGTAATAAATGATCCCACCGCCCCCCGGAACATCATTGGACCAAGGGGAAATTCATCAACGGTGAGAGAGAGAGAGAGAGTGAGAGAGAGAGAGAGAGAGCCTGACCCTCATTGGACCAAGGGGAAATTCATCAACGGTGAGAGAGAGAGAGAGTGAGAGAGAGAAAGAGCCTGTCATCAACGGTGAGAGAGAGAGAGAGAGAGAGTGAGAGTGAGTTATATAGATGTACATAGATACACTGGCCACACACACCTTACGATCCAAACGAGGTGGTCAGGACTTAATTCTAGTAGAGAGAGAGAGAGAGAGTGTGTGTGTGTGTGTAATCTAAAACCAGTGTACTGAATAACGCGTTTACATAATTATATAATCGTTACGAGGGCTACAATTGATGTCTGTTGCCTGTTTATTTATATACATTTGCATCCACAAACCATATAGGAGTAGGGACTTTGGGTTTATTTGATTATCTTCCACATACCATGAAGCCGAAGTCACACGAGCCCTTTTTCGAGCAATTTTTACGGGCAATTTTGGTCTGGAAGCTTAAAAAATGACACTTTATCAGAATTCAGCCGCCTAACATAATCTACCTTCAGTCTAGTTACCGATACCAGTGCAAAAATGTCCCGAAATAATACGAGAACAAACTTGCTCATGGAAAATTGACGGAAAAAGCGCTCGTGTGACAGCGGCTTTATGTATTACTGTAATTTATAGCTCTAGAACACCACTGGATGACCTAGATGGGTTCTTTGTTTTCTGTTGTGTTTTGTGGTGTCCCCATTCTTGCTCTGTCTCGATTCGCCCCCCCCCCCCCCCCTCCCTCCCATAAAAAAAAAGGAAAAGTGGGGCTTGGGCCTGAGTATATAGATAGATAGATAGATAGATAGATAGATAGATAACACCATACAACAAAATATACCGAGAATGATGTAGGCTACGCTGTAATTCGCTTATTTCCAGCTGATTGCAAATTGCATACTTTAGCAACTGGTTAATCGTTACTTAATGAAGAAATATGAAAGTACTATGTCTCTGCATCATCTTATTGCCAAGTTTTCCTAATCAGCAACATTTTTAGCTACATCTTCGTAACAGCCAAGTAATTAAGATGCAGATGTGGCAATTTACCATCAGCTAGAAAAAAACATAGATAGACCCCTCCCCATCCAAAAAAAAAAAAAACATAGATAGACCCCCAAAAAAACCCCACATAGATAGACCCCCCAAAAAAACCCCACATAGATAGACCCCCCAAAAAAAAAACCCACACATAGATAGACCCCCCCAAAAAAAACCACACATAGATAGACCCCCCAAAAAAAAAACATAGATAGACCCCCCCCCAAAAAAAAATAGATAGACCCCCAAAATAAAATAGATAGACCCCCCAAAATAAAATAGATAGACCCCCCAAAAAATAAAATAGATAGACCCCCAAAAAAGACAACATAGATAGACCCCCCACAAAAAAAAACATAGATAGACCCCCCCCCCCACAAAAAAAACATAGATAGACCCCCCCACAAACAAAAACATAGATAGACCCCCCCCACAAAAAAAAACATAGATAGACCCCCCCCCCCCCCCTAAAAAAAAAAAAAAAAAAAAAAAATGGGGATTGGTCCTAAGGTAGATAGAAAATACTAAACTATATCGTATGTGAGTGCATGTGAGCCCTGGTAGGATCTACTGTATATATATATATATAGATCTTGAGCCCTAGAACTGTGATCGTATACGCTTGCGCTATTATCGTGTATTCAACCTTTAACTGTGTAATTGGTGGTGTAATGGTTTAGATGCTTATGTTATGGGTCTGGTGTCTCGAGTTCGAATCCCGGGAGGACCATATGCTTTCATTAGTTTATTCAAGTGCATTGGGGTTTGTAATGGATGATTAATGTTAAGAACGGGGTGTTACTTAACTTAATTTATATTCATATAAAAACAACTCTTGATGATAAACAAATTCTGATTGCATTTATGGAAAGTGTGCATGATAAATACTTGTCATGTCTTATATAAACACATAATTATTGTCGTCATTGTAATTGCCACATAATTAGTTTGTTCCTTGCTCATAAAAAGTGTGCAGTTGTGTCTGAGTATATTGTTCAATTTATATCCAATATTCGATCAATGGATATCAATCGTAGTCATGTACTTAATTAACCTTTAAGGGGAGATTTCTACTCGAGGGACTTTTGTCTTGACCCCTTTCCCCCTTATGTCTAGCCCCATTGCTTTTGAGATTGTAAGACGTTTGCCCCACTAGTTTGGCGATTTTAAGAATTTCCGCCCAATTCTGTCAATTTTAAGACCTTTCGTGCCATTTAGGTGTCGATTTTATCCTGGCGAGCGATAGCGAGCCTGTAATTTAAGAGTAACCGGCCTTCGGCCGGGAAATTTTTCTACCGAAAAATTTACAAATTTATCTTGAAAGGGGGTCAAGGGGGTGACATTTTAAGATTGCTGGAAGAGTAGGAAACAAACTAAAAACCTCCCCTTAAGATTGCTGGAGGAGTAGGAAACGCACTAAAAACCTGCCCTTAACTGTCTTGGTGGTGTAATGGGTGGATTGTTTCAAATATGTATGGGGTAACCCAGGTTCGAATCCCGTGAGGATCACATGCTTTCATTAATTTCATTGGGAGGTGTTTGGTGTTGAGAGTCAAATCAGTTAATTAGATTAATGCTCTTGGTTTAGGAATAATTCGTAGCGAGGTCGGTCCTTAGAGATTTGTGCCCCATAAATTTTGTTTTTCCTTTCACATAAACATTAGGCTATTCAGTGTACAGTTGGGACTGAGTACATGATTAGATGAGTATCCAGTATTCGGTAAATGGATATCAATTGTATATAATATATATATATATATATATATATATATATATATATATATATATATATATATATATATATATATAACCGAACGTATAATTTCCTTATTCTACTTAATATCTACTTAAGGGGAGGTTTTTAGTGCGTTTCCTAGACTTCCATCAAGCTTGAAATTACACCCCCTTGACCCCCTTTCAAGATAAATTTGTAAATTTTTCGGTAGAAAAATGTTCCAGCCGAAGGCCGATTCCTCTTAAATTGCAGGCTCGCTATCGCTCGCCAGGAAAAAAATCGACACCTAAATAGGACGAAAGGTCTTAAAAGTGACATAAATTGGGTGAAAGTTCTTAATATCGCCAAACTAATGGGGTGAACGTCTTAAAATCTCAAAAGCAATGGGGCTAAACATGAGGGAGAAGGGGGTAAAGAAAAAAATTCCTTAAGTGGAAATCTCCCCTTAATACCTTGTGAACCTTACTGGGCAGCATGTGTTATTTGTAATTATACCGGTATGCTTGAAGGCTAGTAGGTATAACAGTGGTAAATCTAATACCAAAAACGTTAAGGGAGCCCAACTCGCTGTTTTCTCTTTCTCTCCCTCTCTCTTTGGCTTGTATCCATTCGGCCCCATTTAGCCTACTGTTTTAAGACTTTAACCCCCATCCAGGTGCAATATTTTCCTGGCGAGCGGTAGCGAGCCAGCATATGTATTTTTTGTTTTGACAGCAAGCTAAGTTTGTACATTTTTCGATAGAAAAATGTCTCCGGCCAAGCCGGATTTCTTCATACAATGCTGGCTCGCTATCGCTCGCCAGGAAGAAATCGACACCTGGATGGGGATAAACATCTTAAAACAGTTGGCTGAATAGGGCCGAATGGATATAAGCCAGGGAAAGAGAGAAAAGGAGAGAAAGATAAAAACAAAAAGCAGGTGACCCCGCTTAACAAAACTAATAGTTATCTGACAGAAAATAAATGGGCTATCATGAACTGCAGCGAGGGTTTAATTGTTTTCCGTGATAACAGCGTTTGACTCTGAACAATGTGAATTAAAGGGATATATTGGAATTGCATACCTGACAGAGAGAGAGAGAGAGAGTGTGAGTGTGTGTGTGTGTGTGTGTGTGCAAATAGTGTGTGTGTGTGAAAGAGTTAGAGAGCCAGTGTTGTGAAGGGTAGCGTGAGTGGAGGATCATATATTACCTGTGGGGTGCATACCGTGCGTGTTTACCTTCCTTTACCGTGTTTACGGCAGCCAAACAGAGACAGGAGAGAGAGAGAGACTGTTATGGGGTGCTTGATGTGTGTGCAAGCGGAAAGCATAACTTTAGGGATGTAGTCTAACGCACATTATATAAATAAATATACAGCATATATACCTGTATATATATATATATATATATATATATATATATATATATATATATATATATATATATATATATATATATATATTATATATATATATATATAGATATTATATATATCTTTAAATACATACGAGGTTGAAAGAAATGGCAATTTCTGCGTTGGAAATTTTATTATTCAAAGTTTCCAGGTCTCTGATGAGTTTTCGCTGGGTGGCAGGAAGTAGATGAAGGAGATGAGCAAAATTCATGGTGGTACAGGGTTACATTAATGTACAGATTGATAATTCAGATGTTCTAAGCAATATCACCGTTACAGAGAGAGAAGTATTGAATTGTTTAGATAAACTCAAGGTAAATAAAGGACCTGATACAATCTCGCCTAGAGTTCTAAAGGAAGCTAAGAATGAGCTCTCCAAACCACTGACATTACTATTCAATAAATCCTTGCAGTCTGGAACTATGCCTGATCAGTGGAAGCTAGCCAACGTAACACCGATATTAAAAAAAGGCAGCAAATCCCTACCCAGTAACTATCGTCCAATTAGCTTAACCTCAGTTGTATGTAAAATGCTAGAAACGGTCATACGAGACAGACTCGTAAATCACTTGGAGGAAAATAACATACTTAAAGATACTCAACACGGCTTTCGTAAAAAACGTTCCTGTTTAACAAACCTCTTAGACTTCTTCCACGATATCCTCAACCTCTACGATGAGAGTAAGCTGTAGATTATATAACCTTGATTTTCAAAAGGCCTTTGACAAGTTCCCCACAAACGTTTACTGCTAAAACTAAAAGCGCATGGAATACAAGACGGTGTGTTGAAATGGATAGAAATTGGCTCAGCAACAGAAAGCAAAGGGTAGTCATAAACGGTAAGGCATCTAAATGGACCAATGTAAGTAGCGGGGTACCCCAGGGATCGGTACTAGGACCAATTCTCTTTCTAATTTACATCAACGACATAGATGAGGGTCTCACCTGCACAATCTCAAAATTTGCTGACGATACAAAAATTGCAAATAGCGTACTCTCAAAAGAACAAGTTGACGATATGCAACACAATCTAGATAAATTGTCATGTTGGGCCCAAATTTGGCAAATGAGTTTCAATGCGGATAAATGTAAAGTACTACATGTCGGATACCTAAATGAGAAAGCAAACTATTCGATGAATGGCACTCAGCTTAAGAATGTAAACAGAGAAACTGATCTGGGAGTAACAATATCGAGTAACCTAAAACCGAGTCAACAATGTTCAGAAGTTGTTAAGAAGGCAAACAAAATAATTGGCTTTATAGGCAGGTCATTTGAGCATAAATCCAAAGAAGTTATCCTAACCCTTTACAATTCCTTAGTCCGCCCTCTTCTGGAATACTGCGTTCAATCCTGGTGCCCTTATTACCAAAAAGATATAAACAAGCTAGAACGAGTTCAACGTAGAGTTACCAAAATGATACCTAGCCTAAAGAACAAACCATACGAAGAGCGAAGAGCGAGCGTCTTAGAGAATTAAATCTATTTCCTTTAACCCAGCGCAGATTAAGAGGCGACTTAATTCAAGTGTTCAAAATCATCAAAGGCATCGACAATATGAACTGTAGTAAGTACTTCACTATCGACCAATCTAATTACACGCGGGGAAACGGTTGCAAAATTATTGGTAAATCTTTTAACTCGCACGAATCTAAGAATTTCTTCTTCAATCGAGTTGTCAACTTGTGGAATGGGCTTCCCCAAGACGTTATAGACTGCAGCACCGTTGATTCATTTAAATTCCGCCTAGACAAATATCTCGCATCAAACCCGCGACTGACTGCGTTTGTAAATGAATAACTTTATCCTCCCCTCAGTTACTAACCCATCTGTCCCCTACTAACTTCCTAGTCCTGCCACGTTAGTGGCAGGGCAGTAGTTCCCTTTCCAATGTTCCCTTACCCACTCTAAACCACTGTTTGGACACTTGATCCTCAGTGTTTTGGAGGACAAGCAACCTAGAAGGGTCACTAGATCTGTTGTTGCTTGATTTCCTTTGTACTCCTTTGTACTCCTTTGTACTCCTTTGTACATGAAGATACAGGATATACGACGCGTTTCACTGGACAACCAGCATTATCAAGTAAGGATGGAATGATATAAAAGGTAAACAGGAAGGGTTTATATAGAGGGTGGAGGATCAGAGGAGGCGAAAATCAGAGGGCAAAAGTCTGCTATCGGTGGAGGGGTATTCTAGGAGAGAGAAAGGGAGAACCGCTTCACGCATGCGCACTGGATGCGGGATGGTGGTCGGTTGGTGGGGTCGAAGCTGATTGGCTGCGTGTCGAGGGGCGTGGCCTAAGTTGTGTGGCGCCTGCGGAAGACGAAGCTGAAGGAGGTAGCGCGGGGGGCTGCGTCAAGGGCACCGGGGGGCGAGGGGGGGTGTTAGGTCCTGTAGGAAAGTGCCTTTTGGCAGAAGGAAGGATCTGAAGGTCCAGAGTTTGGTTGTTGATGTTGGGATGTAAGGCTTGGATATATAAAGCTTGGAGTATAGGTAATCTCCTTGGGTCACTTTCTTTATCGAGTATGGTGGTGTGTTTCTCTAACTCGTTGCGTGTGAGGTGAGGGTGGTTAGGGGTGAGATAGTGGTCTTTGATGGCTCCAGCCTGAAGGTGAAGAGTTAACCGACGTGAAAGACGAGTCTGCGTCATACCAATATAGGAATGAGGTCCACAGTCCTCATAATTAAAGGTATGTTGGTAAATGACGTGATCGTCGGTCATCGGGCTCTTTATCTTGGTGGAGGCTGGTTTGTTGCGGAGAACGAGGTTGGAGGTCTTGGGGGATTTGTAATAAATTATTAATTTGATTTTGTTTTCCGGGTTGGTTGGGTGGACATGCTTGGAGATTATTTCTTTTAAGACGGCCTCGTATTTTGTGTTCAGAGGACATGTAATTGCGGTAGAAGATCTTAATTTCATTGGGGGGGGTCAATGTTGGGAGGGCTTTGGGTGTACCAATTTTCAAGATGGTGGTTGATGGTGCTGGAGATGTCGGAGTTGGAGTATCCGTTATTTACTAAAACTTGGGATAGTCTTTCTAGTTCCTGGTGGGTGTCGGCCCAGGTAGAGCAGTGCGTGAGGGCTCTCCTAACATAGGCGGAGATGGAGGATAGAAGATAACGGCGGGGGCATTCACTATCGCCGTTGAGGCATTGTCCTGTGTTAGTTGGTTTAATGTAGACGGTGGTTTTGAACCCATGGTCGTTCAGAGCTACGAGGATGTCGAGGAAGGGGAGTTGTCCATTGTTAGATTTTTCAAAGGTGAAGTTAAGTCCGGAGGAGGTCATGAAGCGACGCTGGAGTTTCTGTAGTTCGTGGAGGTCCTTGATTTGCACGAAGATGTCATCCACGTATCTACAGTAGACGGCGGGTCGTTGGGCAGCTAGGAGCTCTTCCTCGATGGTACCCATGAAAAAGTTCGCAAAAAGAACTCCTAGGGGGCTGCCCATCGCCACACCGTCTATCTGCTTGTACATGTTGCCCCGGGGGCAAAGGAAGGGGGCCTCCTTGGTACATAGCTCCAGTAGTGTTTTCAGGGCCTTCTCCGGGATGTCCAGTGTTGGTGTATCAGGGCAATGATAAATTCGACGTAGAATCATGTCAAATGGTCCTATCCACTGGCACATTGGTGAACAGGCTTTCTACGTCGAGAGAGGCGATTGTGTGGTTGTTGTTACGGGGGGCGTCTCGTAAAATTTCCAAGAAATCGTGGGCTGAGTTAAGGTTGAATTGGCTGGGCACGTAGGGGGTGAGGAGGTTGTTCAGGGCCTTGGAGATCTGGTAGGTGGCAGTGGGGATCTGGGAGATGATGGGGCGGAGGGGGTTCCCAGGTTTGTGTGTTTTGATGGTTCCGTACGCATAACCAGGGGTGTATTCTCCGACGAGTTTTTTAAGGTGGATCCCTCCTTGTTTGGCGTTGATGGCGGTGATGGTGGTGTTGGCAGTACGTTTGATTTCGTCGGTTGGGTTGCGGGTGATCTTTTTAAATTTGGTGTTGTCACTTAAGATGACGTCCATTTTTCTAAGATATTCCTCCTTGTCATGGATCACGAGGCAGGAAGCTTTATCCGCACGACGGATGATTATGTTGGGGTTGTCTCTTAATTGTTTGGCAGCTTGGAAGTGTTGTTTGTTGAGTATTTTGCTATGGTGAGTTCCTCTGATTTTGGCGGCTTCAGCGAGGAGAGTAGGTTGTAGGGCGGGAGTAGTGGTGACCTTGCCATCCTTCTTGAGTCGTAGGATGTCGTCCAGGAGGATTTCCGTTTCTAGGCGTTTCCGGTGGGGGCCAGGTTTGGAGCTGTAGTGGCAGTTGAGGCCTTTGTTGAGGAGGTCTTCTTGGTCCAGGGTCAGAATGGTGTTAGTAAGGTTTATATATCCTTTTGTTGTTTTGGGAAGTATTAAGTTTCCGCCATAAAGACGGGCAAGCTTTTTTATGGTTGTGTTTTCGGCTTGTCTTCTGTGTTGTTCAAGGAGTTGTTCGAGGGCTGTGTTGATTTCGGCTTTGAGGTGGTCAGGAGGGGTTTCGTCTTCCCAAATCCGTAGAAGAGCATCTCGTTCTTTACGAAGGTTGTTGGCGAGCTCTCGTTTTTCAATTATTTGGTCCTTCACCAGTTCTTCACGAAACTGGAGGGTGCTGGTGCGATGTCTGGCATTCTCGTGAAGTTTTATGTTAGTAAAGCCAGGTAATAAATTTTCTTTAATACATACGAGGTTGAAAGAAATGGCAATTTCTGCGTTGGAAATTTTATTATTCAAGTTTCCAGGTCTCTCATGAGTTTTCGCTGGGTGGCAGGAAGTAGATGAAGGAGATGAGCAAAATTCATGGTGGTACAGGGTTACATTAATGTACATGAAGATACAGGATATACGACGCGTTTCACTGGACAACCAGCATTATCACTTTCTTTATCGAGTATGAGATAAAGATAAAGAAAGTGACCCAAGGAGATTACCTATACTCGAAGCATTATATATCCAAGCCTTACATCCCAACATCAACAACCAAACTCTGGACCTTCAGATCCTTCCTTCTGCCAAAAGGCACTTTCCTACAGGACCTAACACCCCCCCTCGCCCCCCGGTGCCCTTGACGCAGCCCCCCGCGCTACCTCCTTCAGCTTCGTCTTCCGCAGGCGCCACACGTACTACACAACTTAGGCCACGCCCCTCGACACGCAGCCAATCAGCTTTGACCCTGCCAACCGACCACCATCCCGCATCCAGTGCACATGCGTGAAGCGGTTCTCTCTTTCTCTCTCCTAGAATACCCCTCCACCAATAGCAGACTTTTGCACCCTGATTTTCGCCTCCTCTGATCCTCCACCCTCTATATATACCCTTCCTGTTTACCTTTTATATAATTCTATCCTTACTTGATAATGCTGGTTGTCCAGTGAAATGCGTCGTATATCCTGTATCATCATGTACATTAATGTAACCTTGTACCACCATGAATTTTGCTCATCTCCTTCATCTACTTCCTGCCACCCAGCGAAAACTCATCAGGAGACCTGGAAACTTTGAATAATAAAATTTCCAACGCAGAAATTGCCATTTCTTTCAACCTCGTATGTATTAAAGAAAATTTATTGCCTGGCTTTACTAACATATATATATATATATATATATATATATATATATATAGAGAGAGAGAGAGAGAAAGAGAGAGAGATTACTGTACAAACAATACTGATCACCAGAGAGATAGCCTATACGGCCTGAAAGGAATTATTCTTTGCATTACTATGTTTTGATTGAATAGTAAGACATACTTCTCTTTTCTTTACACAAGTCAAACGTGGGGTCATTTTTGCCCGCACCAGACCCCACCCCACAGCCGCTAATACCTCCAGACCTCCCACAGTGGGCCGAATCCACCAAGCCTTTTTAACATGGAACAGCACCACCAGAGACATAGCTGCCGGAACCGAGAGCACCGCAGATGATCTACCCCAACCAAGACTTCTTGTGCCATTTTTCTGGGCTTGGTAATTGATCGTATACTAGGTCGATCAAGGGAATTGGTTCGGGGCTGTTCCCAAGAAGCATCTATAATTTCCTCTGCCTCATCAACTGATTTAGCCATACATACATATTAGTTCGGGGCTGGGCTATGGATTGTGTACGAGGTCAATCCGGTGAGACATCTCAATGAGTTGTTGTTGTTGTTGTTGTTCCCCATGCTGCCTGGCCGAACAGTCCCAAGGCCCCGAGCAAGGCCAAGGCCATAACCGAGCGCCCCCACAGAACCCTACCCGCCGACCACAATAAAGCCTGGGTGACCGAAGCCACTTCATGGCGGGGAGCTGAGGAGGGTGCGGAAACGCCCGGGAAACCAAAGCCCCACCCAGGGCCCTGTGCCCCTCAACAATTATGAAGAGCAAGTTGAGGGGCAAGGGAAAAATGTGACGCTTTGGCTTCCAATCTTGGTAGATTGGGAGGTCAATCCACGGAAGAGACGCCGTCACTTGAGATCTAGAAAATATATAAGTAAAAGGAACAGTCAGAGTAAGCTATGGGTATGGCAGAGATTGCTCAGTTCTCACTCTGATAGACCAGCCCATCACCACATGACTAGAACCCAATCCTCTTGGCATCAGCTAGGAAAGGCCCTAGAAAGCCGCCTTTGGCGGGGGGATAGCTCCCCTATTTCAACCCTTTTCGGGGTTGGGCACCCGCCTTCAATGAGTTATTAATGAGGACACTTTTTGGCCTAAAAATAAAAAAGGACTTTGGCCGCCTAGTCCTCCCACGGAAAGCCACTATTTTCAGAAAGAAGAATATGCCAGAGTGAGTCCAGAACTGTGGGTCTTAAGCCTGCCAGAGTTCCCAGCCTTCAACACCAGCCCAAGACATCCAAGATTCCTGAAGTCAACCAACAGCGGGATATATCACCTTTACTCTCTGAGCTTTGGAAAACAAAACAAAACTGTCTTGATAGTGTAATGTATAAATGCGCAGAATTTCGGTGTGAGTATCCTAGGTTCGAGTCCTTGGAGTGCCACATGTATTTGTTGATTTCATTAATTGAGTTTAGAAGTAAAGTTGGTTGGTGAAAAATATTAATAGATATACAAATCATTCCCTCGTCTTAAGGCTCTGTAAGACCCTCTTTGCCATAGCTTCACATTCCATTTGGGAACACAAGTCTTATCCCCAGACACATGAGCATATACTCGGAAGCCTGTGGCGCTCTATGTGATATACTCATATTGTGTCAGTCATATTATTACAGTTTCCCCTTGACAACCAGGTACATTCAACGACGCTGTTTACCAGGTCTAGTTTAGTCTACCATCATAATAGTTCCAATTTTCCTTCGATGGACCGCCCATTTTCTACTGTCAAGCTCACCATTAAATAATTAAATATCTAACTTCCATTAATTACTTGTACTGTATATGTATGTCTTTTTATGTCTGCCTATTGTAGAAATAAAACCTTGTAAACTTACTCCCTGTGATGTATTATGCCATATTGTAATCTGCATGTGTTGTATATACAGTATGTGTTATTGTCCTACCCTGTTCGGTTTGAACCTGTGTCCAGTCCAGCTATAAAACCTGACATAACACTGGTGGCTGGTAGTGGTTCTGAATTTGGGGGAAAGAATCACAATATATTGCACACGGATAGAGCAGGAAATAGACACTTAGCAAAATGGAAGCCAAATCACATATTACCATCCCCAAGTATGAACCGGAGTTATATGAAATCACTACTTTTTTAGAAATTATTAAACCTGTATTAGACCTTGTCTATACTTCAGATAGAGAACAAATTTTCTCTGTTACTGACTCATCTTGGAAAAGCAGTTGCGTTAGTCGTGGCAAAAGTTAACAATGATCTCTTATGTGATCAATTCAAACAAATCCTCATCAACGCCGTGCAGTTTTCCCTTAGTGTGGTAGTCACCACAACACATCTTAACAATGTCAAGTATGAGGGTACCCTTGACTAAACCTTTACTCTAGTAAAAAGTACACTACACTATGACCGCTTGCCTACAAGCTGAAGAAGAGGAAAGATATAATCACATGTTCACAACACTTCTGCAAATCCTTCCAGGAGCAATTAGTGAGCACTTCGTCATCCATGATCTGGTAGGATTCGATAGGGACATTATATGAATCCGGCGGTTGTTGGCGGCCAAGACCTTAGCCCAACAGCACATTGGGGCCATGCAATACATCCTAACCCAGCCCCACCGATCATAATATGAGTGACAACTGGAGGAGCAAAAATGAAGGTTGGCCATCATGCACCAAAATATCCCCTTCAACGAGGATATGTAAGACCACAGATGACAACCTAGACCTCATAGACACCTTCGAGTTCATGGCATGCAACTCCAAGTGTTGCATAAATTATATCAGGGACCAGGTAAAAGCCATAAGGTCGGGCTCCAAGAAAAGATTCACCAACCCTAGCCCGAACAAGCCTCTATTCAAACCTCACCGGGTTGCGAACAACAGTGCCCCCCCGAAGGTGCCGAAGAATATTCCAATAATGGCAGAGAAGAAAATGCCACAGAAGAAATTCCCCCATGATGATGGAGTCTGAAGACCTTCCCGAGACCCCAAGGGATTTTCAAGAAGACCCCCATCACGTCTTGTTGTGGCGGGGGCGAGCGGCAAAGCCTTTCGTTCCTCAGTGTATACCAAACTTAAGGTTAACAGCCTCAAGATACGGCTTCTGGTTAACACAAGAGTTTGCCTGTTCCTGCATATACATCAGGTTTTACAGGAAACACAAGAGCAAACTTGGGAAATTTGGAGTTTCCTCCACAGACTTCATAGGGGGTGGTAATGAGGCCTTACCCCTACAATGTGAGTCCCCCCTTGTCCGGGTAACTACATTCGAGCCAACAGTATCCGATACACACCCCTTCATCATGTTCCACTCCAGGTGCCAAGCATATGATGGGTACCTGGGACTGGACCTGTTGCAGAACTTGGGGGCCACGATCGACTGCACTGGTCGTCGCCTCCATTTTATATAAAAAGAAAATCTCCACGACTCTACCTACGATGACATCCCCGATCTTGACAAGCCCGACATTCATGTAGTGACTCATGTCGTCAACCAAAGTACCACCAACCCTGCAACCTCACCACCAAGTATGGATGCCTGTTTCCAGGAGCCAAAAAACCAAGAATTTTATGTTCTCCCCCAAATGGCTAGTTATAGGAGACTTAAAAACCTTTGATGACCCCGCGGTGTCGACTACAATCACGAGCCCACCAGTCCTGCCTCATATGCCTGAACATCTGTCTGCCCAATAACAAAGAGACCTAGAGCAGCTCCTGGTGGAGTATCAAGACATCTTTGCAACGAGTACCAGTGAGCTGGGACACACCATTGTCCTCAGCCACTCCATCCACACTACCAGACTACCGGACCTCACTTACGCCAGCCATCCCTGTACAGTGGCTGGAAGAATAAAAACAAGTACAGGAAATGATCAATGCAGGCATCGGGTGGGGGGTACCATCAGAGGTGAATGGGAATGGTAGTGCACTTGTGGACGTATGTGTGGGGAGGAGGCTGTGGATAGCCAACACCTTCTTCCGACACAGAATGATCCACGGGTACACGTGGAAACGGATGTTGACGATGAAGGATAAGACAGTGGTGGAACGAAAGTCATTGATTGATTATGTATGTGTGGATGAACGAATGAAGAAATCTGTGATGGATGCTTCTGTCTGATCATTATGTAGTGGTAGCTAAGGTTAGGGTACAAAAGAAGTGGGTGAGGAGAGCGGGAGGGAGGCGAGAGGAGGGTGGAATGGTGAGGAGGGGAGCCAGCAAACATAGCTGGATATGGTATGGGGGGCAAAGGGGAAAGAGGAGTGTGTGGTAACCACCGTATGTCTTGCGTAGTAGGGAAGGTATACAGTAGGGTAGTGATTGAGAGAGTGAGAGTGAGAACGGAGAAATGGATAGGCGACGAGCAGGGAGGTTTTAGGAAGGAAAGAGGATGTGTAGATCAGATTTTTACCCTGAATTGTGTTGTGGAGAAGTATCTGGAGAAGAAACAAAAGGTGTATGTTGCCTTTATGGACTTGGAGAAGGCCTATGACAGAGTGGATAGAGAAGGTTTGTGGAAAGTACTTAGAATATACGGAGTAGAGGGCAAGTTGCTGAAAGCAGTGAAGAGCATGTATGAGGGTGCAAAGGCGGCAGTACGTGTGGAGAGTGAGCAGAGCGAGTTCTTTGACCTGAATGTTGGTTTGAAACAGGGTGTGATGTCCCCGTGGTTGTTTACTGTATATATGGATGGAGTTATGAAAGAATACTATCAAGAGCTGAGTTTGGAACAGTGTGCGAAATGGATGAAGAGGTGCGGGAGAGGGTACAACAGGATGGAAGTGAAGAAGTCCTTGTATGACAGTGTGGTAATCCCGACACTGACTTACGGAAGCGAAGCATGGAAGAGTGAGAGGAGTGGAAATGAATTACTTAAGGAGTGCGTGCGGAGTTACATGGAGGGATAGACAGACTAATGAGGAAGTAAAGATAGGCATCGCCAAACCCTCTACCTCTCCAGTGGTCCTCGTCTTATGAAGAATGGCTCCCTACGCTTCTGCCTTGACTACCTGAGCCTCAACAACATCACCATCATGGATGCCACACCCCTGTCCTGGATAGATGACTCCCTAGACTCTTCATACGCCGCAAAATGGTTTTCAACCCTCGATATATAGTCAGGGTACAGGCAGGTGCCCATGTAAGAAGACCACTAGGCCAAGATCGCCTTCTCCACCAAAAAGGGCAGCTCTATGATTTTAATGAGCTTCCCTTTGGGTTGTGTAACGGACCCGCTACCTTTTCCAGACCAATGGAGTCAATTCTGTGAGACCTCACCTGGGAAACCTGCCTAGCCTATCTCGATGATATCCTTGTTTTCGGCCAGACCTGGGACAAGTACCTACAACGACTCCGCCAAGTCTTCGACTGCATCTCAGCTGCTGTCCTCAAGCTCAAACCTTCGAAGTGTATCATCGGCCATCAATCAGTGGCCTACTTAGGGCATGTGATCTCGAGTGATGGCATCGCCTCTGATCCCAGAAAACTGAGTGCCATCGTGAGTATCCATTCACCTCAAGATGTGAAAGGAGTCAGACCATTTCTTGACCTTATGTCCTGCTACAGACGCACACCAAGCGTGAGACCCTTGAAGAATTTATCTTTGATATACAGTACAATAGAAAACTGAATTACTACTGAAGGTGAAGCTGGGGTTTCTAAAGCATGCCTCCAGGCAGCCGCCCATTTAGAGAACGGCTTGTGGTTATACGCCATCCCCATCCCACCTCTTACTGAGTTATAATGCTGAAACATTCCGGGTTCCCATCGCGCTCAGAGTTGGTGCTTCAGTTTGTCACCCACACACTTGCAAGTGTGGTGCATTGATGGATGTTCAAGGTCACCATGCCTTGTCATGTAGTCACAGCGCAGGACACCTGCCAAGACACTCAGCACTAAATGATGTCATAAAACGGGCCAGAAAATTAAAAACGAGAAAAATACCAAGTCCTTGCCAGACTTCATCAGTTCAAGCCTCTGACGTTGGAAACATCAGGAAACTTCAGCCCTACCACCCTCAATATGGTGAATGAAATTGGTTGCAAAATCAGAGCAGTTACAGGAGAACCCCGGGAAATCCTCTGGTTCAAGCAAAGACTAGGGATGGCCATCTTCTGGAGCAATGCAACAAGGCCTTCGGCCGGGACAATTTTCTATCGAAAAATGTAAAAATTTATCTTGAAAGAGGGTTGGGTGGGGGTAGGGGGGGGTTATAAGCTTGATGGAGGTCTAGAGAAGAAACTAAAATAAATAATAATATAAAGATACATAAATGAGTAAAAAAATACACCCATGGGAGGGAGAGAGAGAGAGAGAGAGAGTTGAAGTGGTTCTTGTCTCGTGCTGACTATGTCTTTCTCAAGGTTCTTACACACGCACATTCTCTCTCTCATTCTCTCTCTCATTCACTCTCACACTTTCTCTCTCTGTCCTTTCAGCATCTATCTATTGTATCTTTCTATTTATCTCTCTATCTAAGTATCTATTTGTATTTAGCAAGCCATCTCTCTCTATCTATATATTATCTATCTATCTGTATATCTCTTTATCTATCTATCTATGTATCTATCTATTTATGTATATATTTCTCTGCTGTGAATATTAGTAGTTGGGGAAGTTTGCCATTTCAGGTTTTGTAATAATGTTATTATTTTGGTTTATTATTAACAAGATAAGACATTAAGGGGAGACTGGCCGTTTGTTAGGTCTATTAATTCATTTATTCATATATATTTATAGTTTCCTCCCTAGACCTCCATCAAGCTTAGAAAAACACACCCTAGAGTAAAAACACACTTCAAGCTAAATTTGTACATTTTTCGATAGAAAAAAAATTCCGGCGAAGCCGGATTTCTCCATAAAATGCGGGCTCGCTATCGCTCGCCAAGAAGAAATCGACACCTGGATGGGGATAAACGTCTTAAAGCAGTTGGCTGAATGGAGCCGCATGGATACAAGCCAGGGAAAGAGAGAAAAGGAGAGAAAGATAAAAACAAAAAGCCGGTGACCCCCCTTAATTAAATACTTTATGCACTAACCTTCATATAATTGGCTGGCTACCTTCATTTGTAGTCCCCTCCAGGCATTTAACTTTCGGTTAATATTTGATAACCACTCCACTCACCATTAGATATTCTGTTGTGTGACTACAGTATTCTATCAGTACTCAGAGGGTCCAGGAGTCTTTTTTTGCGATTTTTTTTTTTGGAAAATATTGTTTTTCTTTTGTAATTACATAGGTTCTACAAAGGCATGTCAGTCAATCAATCAATGGGGGCATTTGCCATAACAGCGCATAGCCAAACTCACCCTCCGACTCCACACTGGGGGATCCCCCAGGCGAGACTCCAGTCATCTGCCCGGCCCATATCAAGTATCCTATTGCAAAATTGGTCGACTTGCCTCAGCCATGAGTTCCATGGTCTTCCCCTAGGCCTCCTCCTCTCATGGTTGTCCTCTGTAGAGACCACCTGGTGAGCAGGGTCAGCTTCAGGGAGGCGAACCACATGCCCAAATAGCAGAAGTTGGCATTCACGAACCAACTAATATATCTTGCATCAGTTTCACGGAGTAGTTGCTGGTTTGAGATGTAGTCATTGCTAGCGATAGCCCATGATCCTGCGAAGACATTTAGTACCAAAGGAGTTGATGAATCTCTTCAACTCATTGTTAACCCTTTCACACACAGGACGCGATTTGTGCCCTTTCTGGGATACTTAAAAGCCTTTGTGACCATCAGGGGTGTTTAGAAACCTTTAGTTTAGGTACTTCAATCTCTGCAGTTGTCTTTGAATGAGCTGTGGGCAGAAAAACTAATTGTGGAGAGGTAATTATGAGATTGAGAGAACTCTATTTCTGAATGTTAAATGGCAACCCCCGAGTCTACAGGATAGCGAGAGGTTTAAGTGTCCATGTCTCACATCCATATAATAAGACAGGGAGCACCAGTGTCTTGAAGATCCGCAGTTTCGTCCTTCTGCACAGGCATCGACGCCATATACTTTTGGTGAGTGAATCCATAACCGCATATGCTATTCCAAGGCAATAATTGAATTCATAGCCAGACTCATCACTTTTATGATTCACGCTACCAAGAAAAGTAAATATATCCAAGATCTTTAAGTACTCACCATATGCATGAACAGATTGTACTGCATCATCTAATAAGTCACCAAATTTGTGTACGTTGGTCTTAGTTCAAGAGACTTTTAAACCCATGGGCTCCAATTCCTCGAGGGCCAATCTGAGAACATCCATCATCTCCGCTAGGATCACTGTATCATCTGCTAAATTAAGATCTGTGATCTTGAAATTTGCCGACATCTCCACAGCAACTCTGCCCAACTGTCCAGCCCAGTAACCAGTCCATAAAAGTGTTGAAAAGTGTAGGTGCTAGAACCCACCCCTGTCTCATACCTGAATTCACAGTGAAAGAAAGAGAATGCTACCCCACCACACTTGACAGCACTCTTTGTTCTTGTATAACATCCAGACACCAGGTCATATTCTACACAAACTGCAAACAGCCATTTTTTAAACTCAAGTCGGTATTCCACAAAAACCCAGAGCGCCAGAATCCGGTCAATTGTTGACTTCTTGGGTGTAAACCCAGATTGCTCAGGTTTCTGCTCTTTTAGCAGGTGGCATTGGACTCCCCAGAGTTGCTGGGCCGGGGTCGTGGGCACCTGTCCAGTAGTATTGACCATGATCTTCAGTCCTTTTTCCCAAATAATGTTTGGTGACGTCTTTGGTTATTGCTGGGTCAGGTCGCAGGCCCTACCCCAAACCACCTGGTTCTTCCCCATGGTCGCTGGTATCCGTGAGGGGGTTTGTTGTTCGAGGGTTTCCTTGCCTTAGACGAAGCTCCCTACCAATGCTAACAAGTCTCGTCTACCCGTCCATTTTAGTTGCCTCTTATGACACACAGGGATTATGGCGGAAGTATTCTTTATCCACTGGAATCAGTGCCGGTGCCCCTAACCCCAAGGCTTGTGATCCCTGTAAAGTTTATTATCATAATACAGCCTTCTCTGGATCTTAGAACTACTCTTTAACCCACACAAGGTGCGAATTCCTCGGCTAGTAAAGTCATATGGCGCCCCCTATTCATTTAATGACCCCACCACAGCATACCTCACAAAAAAAGTAATAATAAGTAAATAAACAATACGAACATACATACAAAAACGCACAGGTGTGTTCTTCATGAAATGTCTAGCATTTGTTAATGGTTCAAGTTATCACGAAATAATCAGGTTTTCAGCTTTTCAAGTTATTTCAAGCAGTATACTCTCTCTCTCTCTCTCTCTCTCTCTCTCTCTCTCTCTCTCTCTCTCTCTCTCTCTCTCTCTCTCTCTCTCTCTCTCTCTCTCTCAATAACCATGTCTGACGTCTGACAGTTACTCTTCCAAAAGTCGATTACCTCTCGTCATTTCATTTCCTACCCCCTCCCCCTTCAATCGTTCTTTCTTTATCTCGTCATTTTTTCTGTTGTGTAGTTTATAATTGTCCTATTTTTTATCATGTCTTTATTCTATCATCACTTTTTCTGTACTTTCTTGTATTATATAATGACTTTTATTTTGGCTCGTGTTTTCTTTCTCAGTGTTTGTTTAGTACTTTTATTAATTTTGTAATTATTTGTACTGTTTTTATGTCTGTTGTTTCTGATATTAATTTCCCATTGTCTTCCACATAATAGCTTTCATTTTATTTCCGTTTTCTAATTGTGCGTTACAGATTCAGATAATAATGTTCTATAGACGTTATATACAGTAGACATCACAGGTAGATAATAGAACATCTTGAGGTTCTATAGACGTTATATACAGTAGACATCACAGGTAGATAATAGAACATCTTGAGGTTCTATAGACGTTATATACAGTAGACATCACAGGTAGATAATAGAACATCTTGAGGTTCTATAGACGTTATATACAGTAGACATCACAGGTAGAGAATAGAACATCTTGAGGTTCTATAGACGTTATATACAGTAGACATCACAGGTAGAGAATAGAACATCTTGAGGTGTATATTCTTGATTTTCTTATTTAATCTTATAAATATATGTTTTCCATTGCTTATTTTCCAGTCTTAGTCATGAAATATAATAGAAGATAACCCGTCTTAAGGGTAGATTTTTATGTATCTATTTGTTTATATATTTAGTATTATTATGATATATATTTCCCTCTCTAGATCTCCTGTAAGCTTAAAAAAAAAAAAAATACCCCAAGATCCCTCATCGATACAAATTTGTGCTTTGTACCCCAGCCGATAGCCGGTTCCTCCTAAATTGCAGGCTCGCTATTGCTCGCCAGTAAAAAATCGCACCTAAATGGCACGAAAGGTTTGTAAACCAACAAATTAATGGGGCGAATGGCTTAAAATTTCACAACAAATTTGGCTAAACATGAGGGAGAAGGCGGACCAGGAACCCCCCCCCCCCTCCCTTAATTCTCACACTCCCACACTCACTCTCTCTCTCACTCACTCTCTCTCACTTTCTCACTCTCGCTCTCGCTCTCGCTCTCGCTCGCTCTCTCTCTCTCTCTCTTATCTTCCCTCTTCACTAGTCCTCCGCTTCCTGTTTCTCATCGGACTTCCCATCTCTATTTCGTGCGTTTCTTTAACCCCTTCAGTACCGGTGCCGTCGTTTTAACTTAATTCTTGCTGCTATTTCACGTTTTCATTCAGCTTAAGAAGCGCCTCCAGCAATTAACAGGCTTCGAACTATCTCACTTACGCCTTTTTACTACCACAGATCCTTCTTAAGGGGAGGTATTTAGTTTGTTCCCTAGACCTCCATCAAGCTTAAAATTACACCCCCTTGAGTCCCTTTCAAGATAAATTTGGACATTTTTCGGTAGAAAAATGTCCTGGCCGAAGGCCGGTTCCTCTTAAATTACAGGCTCGTTATCGCTCGCCAGGAAAACATCGACACCTGAATTGCACGAAAGGTCTTAATATGGGGTGAAAGTTCTTAAAATCACTAAACTAATGGGGCAAACGTTTTATAATATGAAAAGCAATGGGGCTAAACATGAGGGAGAAAGGGGCCAAGAAAAAAATCCCTCAAGTGGAGATCTCCCCTTAAACTGTATAAAATCGTCTAAATACAGGTAGAATAACACTAAAAGGACACCGCCGGTATAGAAGGGGTTAATAATTTTCATATGTGGGTCTCTGTTCATTTCGACCCATTGATCTACCCATACTTCTCGCTCTCTCTCTCTCTCTCTCTCTCTCTCACTCACTCACTCACTCTCTATCACTCTCTCTCTCTCTATCACTCACTCACTCACTCTCTCTCTCTCACTCACTCACTCTCTCTCTTGTTGATTAAAGATGTTATTTTATACTTAATATAAAAAGTAAAAAAAAAAAATGTCTGCTAACTGTCGCCTTTCCTCTGCCATTATCACTTGATCAACTAATCGACCATAATTCTCATTCCATTCCTGTCCGCTAAACTTCTTAAGGGGAGATCTCCACTTGAGGGATTTTTTTCTTGACCCCTTTCTCCCTCATGTTTAGCCCCATTGCTTTTGATACTATAAAACGTTTGCCCCATTAGTTTAGCAATTTTAAGAACTTTCACCCCATATTAGGACCTTTCATGCCATTCAGGTGTCGATTTTATCCTGGCGAGCGATAGCGAGCCTGTAATTTAAGAGGAACCGGCCTTCGGCCGGGACATTTTTCTACCGAAAAATGTACAAATTTATCTTGAAAGGGGCTCAAGGGGGTGTAATTTTAAGCTTGATGGAGGTCTAGGGAACACACTAAATACCTCCCCTTAAGGGGGTAGGGCTAATTTGTTGGTCTATTTGTCTATTTATTTATTTATTTATTAGTTTCCTCGCAAGACCTCCATCAAGCTTAATAAAACACACCCTAGACCCACCTTCGAGATAAATGTATACATTTTTCGGTAGAAAAATTGTGAATGTTTTATGCACACAAATGATGTGGGTGTTATGGTTATGGTCGGGAGTTGCACGGTTGGCGAGAATGACACGCCCCTCGTCTGGTTTGCATGCCAGTGGAGGGAAGGCAATAATTACGTAATATCCCTTACATCTCCTGTATAAAGCAATATTATTGCACCACAAGGCACATGAAAACATTTGTGAAGAACTAGGACCCAGGAATAAACATATGTGAAGAACTAGGACCCAGGAATAAACATTTGTGAAGAACTAGGACCCAGGAATAAACATATGTGAAGAACTAGGACCCAGGAATAAACATATGTGAAGAACTAGGACCCAGGAATAAACATATGTGAAGAACTAGGACCCAGGAATAAACATATGTGAAGAACTAGGACCCAGGAATAAACATTTGTGAAGAACTAGGACCCAGGAATAAACATATGTGAAGAACTAGGACCCAGGAATAAACATTTGTGAAGAACTAGGACCCAGGAATAAACATATGTGAAGAACTAGGACCCAGGAATAAACATTTGTGAAGAACTAGGACCCAGGAATAAAGTATGGAATAAACATTTGTGAAGAACTAGGACCCAGGAATAAAGTATGGAATAAACATTTGTGAAGAACTAGGACCCAGGAATAAACATATGTGAAGAACTAGGACCCAGGAATAAACATTTGTGAAGAACTAGGACCCAGGAATAAACATATGTGAAGAACTAGGACCCAGGAATAAACATTTGTGAAGAACTAGGACCCAGGAATAAAGTATGGAATAAAGAATAAAGCACATGAAGCTGTAAGGTAATATATAAGCAAGTCGTGAGTGAGTGTTGGTGAAAGGGAGGGAGGAATTTTTCCTCCCTCCCTCCGCTTGCTTAACGATTGTGCTTGCAAGCTGTCACGCTCACTTCAGTGCCTGTTTGGTATGGAAAGTTGCAATATAGGCCTATTCCTGATCCAATTTTCAGCCGCATAGGCCTGTTGGTGCGGCTTTGTAAACGTTTCAAAATTTCACTTTTTGAAAGAAGATCGCAGCGGCCTTACAAAGCCTTCCTGAAAGCATGTCACAGCTGCCGGGTTAATATCTAAAGTGCGATGGATGCCTCTTTGTAAGTGCTAACAATACAGTTCAACACACTCAGACACCTACCTGTGCACTTAACCTAAATACTGACGCTCTTATACTACTATCGTCATCTCTGCATCACTCAAGATACCACAACTCCTTCAAGAGTCTGTACTATCCGTATATCTCTAAACGTGTTAGTGAAATACCTTAGTTAGTTGGATTCAAGCACATACATACATCTACTGTATATCCCCAATCATTCAGCTAATGCCGGACTCTTCATCTCACCAATTACGCAACAAACTACCAAGCATTTAGTTTTATTGTCACCTCTAGTAATAGTAAAGTTCTTGTCCAACTGTTGGCAGCATGTAGCTGGGCGTTAATAGTTCCCAAAGGAATAATAATGTAAACAAAGAACACAACAATTCTTGTTTTGTAATTTGTTGGATTCTTCTCTTTCTCAACAGTGAGGCTAAGCTAACCTCAATTTAGTAGTATTGCCAAACTTGTATCTATTTTTCGTAAAAGTGAGGATAATATAACCTCGTTATGATAAGATGATAGTCAATACATTTCTTTTGTCTGAATTGTTTGCGGATCCAAGAGGATCCTAATAGAATAATTAGTTGCTGCTGCTTGAAGCCACCCTTTGACACTCAGCTACTGACACACGATTCTCGGCTAGGGCTCAGGTCTTGCACTCACCTTAATTCTGCCTTTCAGAGTTGCCAAGAGGCTCGGGGTTAGGGGAATATAGTATTTAGTTCCCGCTCTGCATACACAATAGAACAACCGGTCTTCTTATGCAATGCTACTGAGAATGCATGGATGCTGCCAGGTACTCGCAAGCCACCGGATACTTTGTTCCAAGCTCGGGGTTCTGCATGGAACAGCTGGCTCGGGCTTGAAGGATAGCTTTGCTGTAGTACTACTTTGCCTGGCTCGGCGGCTCTGCTCACTCTGCTATTTACTCCGGCTTCTACTGGCTTCGGGGTATAGGAGCTGGGGAAGTGTCAACCAGTCCTTTCGTGGAGCTGTTGTCAGCTTTGGCTCTGGACGTTTGTCAGTGCTAGATTGATGGCTTAAGTAAAGTTTGAAAAACTGTTGTTATGTATGTTAGGGATATGGGACGGGCGTAGACAAAGTTTGGGGGGATATTTGGAGGGTATTTGGGATTGGCTAAATATAGCAAGAAAAGCAAAGAAGTGAGAAGTATAACCGGAATGCGATGATTAGCATACTGGAGCTCCCCGCCAGATTAGTGGGCGAAGCTTGCTTGAGAAGAAGCAATCGACCGAGCTGGATGAGGCCCTGTTGCACTTTCATATCTCACTATATTTTCCTATCATCACATTTACCTTCCCCTTCCTCTCGCTATTCCCCTCACCACCCAATCTTCCGCCCCATTACCCTCCTCCACGCTCCTACATCCATAAATCATACACACCCACAATTTTCCAAGTTAAGGGGGGGTCACCTGCTTTGTTTCTCTCCTTTTCTCTTTTTCTCTGGCTGTTGTATCCATTCGGCCCCATTCAGCCTACTGTTTTAAGACGTTTATCCCCACCTAGGTATCAATTTCTTCCTGGCGAGCGATAGCGAGCCCGCATTATATGGAGAAATCCGGCTTCGCCGGAGAAATTTTTCTATCGAAAAATTTACAAATTTAGCCTGCTGTCAAAAAAACATTTAAAAAATATGCTGGCTCGCGGGAAAAAATCAACACCTGGATGGGGGTAAACGTCTTAAAACAGTAGGCTAAATGGGGCCGAATGTATGCAAACCCAGAGAGAGAAAAAAAACGAGGTGGGTCCCCTTACATTATACGTTCCTTGAGTTTCGTTCGCTTCTTGACTGCGGCGTTCACAGAATCTGGGACGAAACTTTCTGATCACGAGCGATATATTTTGAGACCATTGGGATAGCCTAGGAGTTTGAAAAATACTCTCATGGGCTGAAAGTTTAAAATATTTATATATATTGTGATAAATGGGAGTCATCTAATCATCTAATCTATATCTGGTCCTGACGAGGTATATGCTAGAGTATTAAAAGAATGCAGAGATGAGTTAAGTAGTCCATTAGCATTTATATTTAACAAGTCATTAGAAACAGGTTTAGTTCCAGAAGCTTGGAAGCTTGCAAATGTAGTTCCGATCTTCAAAAAAGGTGATAAATCGATAGCATCCAATTACCGTCCCATTAGTCTCACATCAATCATAGGAAAGTTGCTAGAGTCTATTATTGCTAGGAAAATTAGAAGCCACTTAGTAAAATTTAACTTAATAAATTCTTCTCAGCATGGATTCACTCAGGGACGTTCGTGCCTTACTAATTTGCTTAGCTTTTTCTCAGAGGTATATGAAGCAGTAGATAGTGACAAGTCATATGATATTATATATTTAGATTTCAGTAAAGCTTTCGACAGAGTCCCTCATGAGAGATTGATGAGAAAGGTTGAGGCACATGGAATAGGAGGGTCGTTGTTGGGATGGATTAGGTCATGGCTAATTGGTAGGAAACAGAGAGTCAGCATAAATGGTACCAAGTCAGAGTGGGGAGCAGTCAAAAGTGGTGTCCCCCAGGATCGGTATTAGGTCCCCTGTTGTTTCTTATATACATAAATGACCTAGATTTAGGTATAACTAGTAGGATAAGTAAATTCGCAGACGATACTAAAATGGGGAGATCAATTGATTCAGATAGCGATATAGAGTGCCTCCAAAGGGATCTAGATACCTTACATGAATGGTCAGTAAATTGGCAGATGAAGTTTAACATTGACAAATGCAAGGTATTAAAGATAGGGAAGATGCAAACAAATGTTAAATATAAACTAGCTAATTTAGAATTAGAAAATTCAGACTGCGAGAAAGATCTAGGTGTGTTTGTTAGCAATGATTTGAAGCCTAGAAAACAGTGTATAAGCGTTCGTAATAAGGCAAACAGGATTCTCGGGTTCATCTCTAGGAGTGTGAGTAACAGAACTGCTGATGTTATCTTAAAACTTTACTTGTCATTAGTGAGACCCCATATGGATTATGCTGTCCAATTTTGGTGTCCTTATTACAGAATGGACATAGATTCATTGGAGAGAATTCAGCGTAGAATGACAAAAATTATCCATAATATTAGAAATTTTCCGTATGAAGAAAGGTTGAAGAAATTAGGTTTACATTCGTTAGAGAGATGCAGAGTTAGAGGGGATATGATAGAGGTGTTCAAGTGGGTTAGTGGGATTAACAAAGGGGACATGACAAATGTACTAAAGCTCAGTGATAGCGAAAGAACTCGTACCAATGGTTTCAAATTAGATAAATTTCGTTTCAGAAAAGATATAGGCAAATATTGGTTTGGTAACAGAGTTGTAGATGGGTGGAATAGGCTACCAAGTGATATAGTGGGATCAAGAACGATAGGGAGCTTTAAGAAAACATTGGATAAGCATATGGACGAGAAGGGTTGGGTGTGAAGGGGGATCAGCCGGGTTGGGCCAATCAGCGCTCTGCAGACCCCGTAATCCTGCGTTAATCTCTAACCGGTTTGGTAAGATGATCCTCAGGGTATTAGAGTGTTGAGCCTATAATTGGGCTTTGTAATTGGGGTTGTGTGGGACAGGGATCTGCCTTGCTTAGGCCAATCGGCTTTCTGCAGACTCCCATTTTCTTATGTTCTTATGTTCTTATGTTCTATTATTGTGATACATGGGAGTCATCTAATCTATTATTGTGATACATGGGAGTCATCTAATCTATTATTGTGATACATGGGAGTCATCTAATCTATTATTGTGATACATGGGAGTCATCTAATCTATTATTGTGATACATGGGAGTCATCTAATCTATTATTGTGATACATGGGAGTCATCTAATCTATTATTGTGATACATGGGAGTCATCTAATCTATTATTGTGATACATGGGAGTCATCTAATCTATTATTGTGATACATGGGAGTCATCTAATCTATTATTTATCGAGCATAACAGTGTTTATTTATCTTAATCTCTCTCTCTCTCTCTCTCTCTCTCTCTCTCTATATATATATATATATATATATATATATATATATATATATATATATTATATATATATATATATATATATATATATATATATATCACTATATAGTTCCATGAAAAATCCCTTCCCGCTGAACCAGCAGGAGTGTTATAGGAAAAAACGTCATGCTCGGCTCAACCTTTTGTTCAACCATTCATGCCTTAAGGGAGCCCACCTCGTGTTTTTCTCTGAATCTCCCTCTCTCTTTGGCTTGTATCCATTCGGCCCCATTCAGCCTACTGTTTTAAGACGTTTACCCCCATACAGGTGTCAATATTTTCCTGGCGAGCGGTAGCGAGCCATCATGTATATATTTGTTTTTTGACAGCAAGCTAAATTTGTAAATTTTTCGATAGAAAAAAAAATCTCCGGCGAAGCCGGATTTCTCCATACAATACTGGCTCACTATCGCTCGCCAGGAAGAAATCGACACCTGGGTGGGGATAAACGTCTTCAGTTGGCTGAATGGGTCGAATGGATACAAGCCAGGGAAAAAGAGAAAAGGAGAGAAAGATCAAACAAAAGCCGGTGAGCCCCCTTAACAGATCGTAATGAGTTTCTAATGCACCCTGCAGTTAAGGCACGTGTAATAATAGACAATCGATAAATGCAATGAGTCGGTAGTTTATTTTTGTAATTAAATAATTATATAATCCTGAAATTATTTTGTATATGAATCTAACCCCCTGGGGGTTAGGGAATAGAATATGCCCCACGTGCCTTCTGCGTGTCGTAAGAGGCGACTAAAGAGGTTGGGTCGGTGGGCTTGCGACCCCCACCCGGAAAAATATCTAAGCAAAGAAAAACGAACGAGCAGCCTCGGATGCGGACGGAACCAACGTTGACGAACCACGACCGACTAAGGACATGCCTTCGGACATTCTGAGAATGGCTACGTGGAATGTTAGTGGCATGAATGATGGCACAAAAGAGAGAGAGGTTCTGGAAGTGTTAGTGAATGCCAGGCTGGATGTATGTGGAATGACAGAGACCAAATGGAAAGGTTCAGATGTGAGAGAGTGGGAGTGTGGAATGGGTGTGTGTGCTGGAGTGAGTGAAGGAACAGCGAGAGAGAAGGTGCATGTTTGTTTGTAAGTAGCAAATGGAAGGAATGTGTAAGAGAGTATGGGTCTGTGGGTTCAAGGATTGTGAGGGTGAGAATGAAAGTAGGAATACAAACGTGGGTGATTGTATGCGTGTATGCCCCGACAGAGGATATACTTGAAAGAAAGAAAGAGGAGTTCTGGATGAATGTGGAGGCGTGCCTGGAGAAGTTTGACAAGAACGAAAGAATATTTCTGATTGGGGATATGAATGGTAAGGTGGGTGATAGGAAAGTTGAGGGAGTGGTGGGAGGGTGGGGGGTACCATCAGAGGTGAATGGGAATGGTAGTGCACTTGTGGACGTATGTGTGGGGAGGAGGCTGTGGATAGCCAACACCTTCTTCCGACACAGAATGATCCACAGGTACACGTGGAAACGGATGTTGACGATGAAGGATAAGACAGTGGTGGAACGAAAGTCATTGATTGATTATGTATGTGTGGATGAACGAATGAAGAAATCTGTGATGGATGCTAGGGTGTATAGGGGTATTGGAGGGGGTCTGTCTGATCATTATGTTGTGGTAGCTAAGGTTAGGATACAAAAGAAGTGGGTGAGGAGAGCGGGAGGGAGGCGAGAGGAGGGTGGAATGGTGAGGAGGGTGGAGAGGTTGCAGGAGGAGGAAGTCAGGGAGGAGTACAGGAGAGCAGTGGAAAGACGACTAGGTGGGTTCGACCTGGAAGTTATGGAGGAAGTGGAGGAGATGAGCAAGGTGTTTAAGGATGAGATCTGTGCAGCATGTGAGGAGGTGTGTGGAGTGAGGAGAAGAGGGAGGGGAGTGAAAGGTACATCATGGTGGACAGAAGAGGTAAGAATAGCTGTGGAAGGAAAGAAGAAAGCATATAGAGAGTGGTTGGGTAGTAGAGGGAATGAAGATTCCGAGAGACAGAAACGAGCGAGGTACGTGGAGAGTAAGAGGGTGGTGAAGAGAGTAGTGAAGGAAAGTAAGAGAAGAGTAGATGAGGAATTTGGAAGGAATCTGAGTGTAAAATGGAGGGAGAGTAAGAAACTGTTCTGGAAAGAAGTCAAGAAAGTTAGGGAAGGTAGCAAGGGAAACAGTAAGGGTGTGAAAGATAAGAATGGGAGAATGCTAGCCGAGAAGCAAGAGAGAGTCGAAAGATGGAGGGAGTACTTCAGTGAGTTGCTAAATGAAAGGAATGAAGAGCCAGCAAACATAGCTGGATATGGTATGGGAGGGAGAAGAAGAGAAGTAGTGGAGGAGGAGGTGGGGATCAGGAGGTCAGAAGTGTGGGAAGCCATGAAAAGAGTGAAGTTGGGGAAAGCACCAGGAACAGATGGAGTGTGTGGGGAAATGTTGAGGTATGGTGGTGAGATAGTGATAGAATGGGTATGGAAAATGTGCAAACTAGCATGGGAGAAGGGGAGTGCACCCGATGACTGGAAGACTGGCATAATAGTCCCCCTATATAAGGGCAAAGGGGAAAGAGGAGTGTGTGGTAACCACCGAGGAATATGTCTTCTAAGCGTAGTAGGGAAGGTATACAGTAGGGTAGTGATTGAGAGAGTGAGAGTGAGAACGGAAAAATGGATAGGCGACGAGCAGGGAGGTTTTAGGAAGGGAAGAGGATGTGTAGATCAGATTTTTACCCTGAATTGTGTTGTGGAGAAGTATCTGGAGAAGAAACAAAAGGTGTATGTTGCCTTTATGGACTTGGAGAAGGCCTATGACAGAGTGGATAGAGAAGGTTTGTGGAAAGTACTTAGAATATACGGAGTAGAGGGCAAGTTGCTGAAAGCAGTGAAGAGCATGTATGAGGGTGCAAAGGCGGCAGTACGTGTGGAGAGTGAGCAGAGCGAGTTCTTTGACCTGAATGTTGGTTTGAAACAGGGGTGTGTGATGTCCCCGTGGTTGTTTACTGTATATATGGATGGAGTTATGAAAGAAATACTATCAAGAGCAGTGGATGTTGGTGTATCGCTGAAAAGGGAGGGAATTGAGTGGAAGCTACCTATACTGCTGTTTGCGGATGATACAGTTCTGATGAGTGATAATGAATGGGAGTTGCAGGGTCTGGTAAATGAGTTTGGAACAGTGTGCGAAAAACGGAATTTGAAGGTAAATACGGGGAAGAGCAAGGTTATGGTCTTCGAAAGGGGTGAAGTCACAGAGTGTGAGGTGAAGCTGAACGGTCAGGCTATGGAGATCGTCAACTCTTTTAAGTATCTGGGCAGCTTGTTGAGTAAAGATGGGACTATGGATGAAGAGGTGCGGGAGAGGGTACAACAGGGGAAGAGGGTTGTAGGAACGCTAAAAGCAGTAACAAGAAATAGGGTGGTCAGTATGGAAGTGAAGAAGTCCTTGCATGACAGTGTGGTAATCCCGACACTGACTTACGGAAGCGAAGCATGGACGTTGGTTGAGAGACTCAGACCAAGAGTGAGAGCAGTGGAAATGAATTACTTAAGGAGTGCGTGCGGAGTTACATGGAGGGATAGACAGACTAATGAGGAAGTAAGAAGGAGGTGTGGTGTGGAGGTAGATGTGCTGGAAAGTGTGAAAAGGAACAACTTGAGATGGTTCGGCCATATGGAACGTATGGAAAGCGAGAGAATGACTAAGAGGGTGTACGAGAGCGAGGTGGAGGGACAGAGGGGGAGAGGTAGACCGAATATGAGGTGGAAGGATGGAGTGAGGAACTACATGAACGAAGGCGGTGCTGGTTGGGGGGAGGGGCGTCGACTGACTGGGGACAGAGGTGCATGGGGGCGGTTCGTTCGTGGCCACACCTTCGGGGATCACGGCGTCAGACAATAGATAGATAGATAGATAGATCAATATCTGAAATTGTGGATAACACATTTTATTTTTTAAATTGATTTTCCATTTTTTTTTTTTTTTTGCCGCATCCCAAGCTATGTATGTATGTGTATACTCCGGCACATACCCCATAACACACACTCACACACTCTCTCTCTCTCTCCCTCTCTCTAACAACATTTAAAGTTCCAATTCTTGGGGTCCGGAACCACCTTCGCGTTCTCTTGCCCCTTTCTCTGTCTCGTCTAGTAGGTGCATTTGACAAAGGGAAGATAATTTCTAGCCTCCCGCCCCCAGAAGGAAAAGCAGAACAGTAAAAGAGACAGACAGAAACTTCTATTGGACCTCTATCTAATTGTGAATGTAAACCATCAGCATTATTATTGATGATTTATATATATATATATTGATTTGATTTTGCCCCGAGGGGCGAGTTTATTGAGCAGCGCCCCCCATCCTGTGAGGGGACAACCACTAGTAAGGCGATACATACTGCTCAAAGAGCCATTATTCCACTGAAACAACCGCATCGTCGTCTGGTTACATTCATATTTGTGTTTATAAGTCAGGTTGGCATTATTCAGATGCGTTATTATAGTTTCCTCATTTAATTGTCACATGGTCTGTATATACGTATCTCATTAAAAAAAAAAAAAAAAAAAAAAAAAAAAAAAAAAAAAAGCAAGCAAGCTTGTAGTGACTGAATTATTAATTGACAGGTTGTAAATAATAGCACTACAGAACTAGTGCAATCGTATGAGGAGACTATTCATATTTTCATTACATCAATGATTATTGAGATCATAGTTAGCTGAATACAATTATTACAAAAATAGGCAATGGTATAAATCAACATAATACATAATTTAATACAGGCGGACATAATCATGATCCGGTTCGTTGTGCACTGGGAGCTAAGGTGTCTTGAGATCGCCTCGTACCTATACACAACGAACGTATTATAGTCTGCATGGTTGGTATCTAATTGTATATACTTAGTGGGTATTTCAAGAATGTCAGGGGGTAAGGAAATGTGATTTGTATATTAGAAGACTGTGATTAACGAGACGTGTAACATGTGGAGGGAGGTGGTAGAAAGAGAGGGATCTCGTTGGGGGTGGAAGTTTCGCTCCCAGGAATTTTCGTTCCTGTGGTATTTCAATATATATATATATATATATATATATATATATATATATATACTGGTATATACAGGGTGTTCAGAAAACATGTGTACAAAATTAAATGGGTGATAGGGAACACACAATTAAACATTTTGTACTCCATGGAGGTATGTCCATAAATGCTTCCTTGCGGTGCTACAGGGTAGACAGTTTCAACGTAATTTCCCTAACTTTTTACCCTAACTTCTTCGTGAGTAATCCGTTTACATACAAACATGGTAATTTAATGTACACAACAGTATGAACATTACTTTATTAATGTCAGTACACTGCAAAAACAAAAGTACATTAAATTGAAGAGAAGATTAACAATCATTAATCATCAGTCAGAACTGTTTACTGAATGAAGATGTCTTATGTCAGTACCAAGAAGTGATCCATTAGTAGTAGGCAACGAAATAATACTGTATGGTGGGCTTCAACGTAATTTACTAAACGATTCTGAATGATTGTTAAGGATTGTTAATCTTCACTTCAATTCCAAATGTACTTTTGTATTTGCAGTGTACTGACATTAATTAAGTAATGTTCATACTGTTGTGTACATTAAATTACCATGTTTGTATGTAAACGGATTACTCACGAAGAAGTTAGGGTAAAAATTTAGGGAAATTACGTTGAAACTATCTTCCCTGTAGCACGGCAAGGAAGCATTTATGGACATACCTCCATGGAGTACAAAATATTTAATTCTGTGTTCCCTATCACCCATTTCATTTTGTACACATGTTTTCTGAACACCCTGTATATATATTTATATACAGTATATATATATATATATATATATATATATATATATATATATATATATATATATAAATATATATATATTATATATAAATATATATAAATATATATATATAATATATATATAAAAAAAAAATGCATGAAATATTTAAACATTAACATAGAATAATCAGGATATATATACAGTATTATACAGTATATACATATATATATATATATATATATATATATATATATATATATATATATATATATATATATATATATATTGTATATATACTGTATATATATATATCCTGATTATGCTATGTTAATGTTTAAAATATTTCATGCATTTTTTTTTTTTTTTTATTTTTTTTTTTTTTTGGGGGGGTCTATGATTCTTAGTGAGCGAATGCTTGCACTACAGAAGCATGTTTGCACCCCAGGGCTGGTCCACTTGTAGAATTTGATTTTTACAACATGCCCGTAAAGAGGGTTATGAGCTCCGATCTTACTTTCAACCATCTTGACAATTTTACCAACACACCTAAACTTCGTTGGATATGGAAACAGACTCCCGAAAATCTGCACCCAGGGCAGGAATCTACCCGGAACCTATGGGTTACGAGGCAGACACATTACCAAGAGACTAATAAAGGTACCTCACTTAGACTGGTAGTCTAAGTGTATTTCCGCATCTTGTTCAGTTTAGGCTAACCTATTTTTACTGACTCAGACATAAATAGTGGCTTTATATTTGGAAAAAGCGTATGATCGTGTGGATCGTGAAGCAATGTGGAAGGTGTTAAGGATTTATGAAATTGGAGGAAATTTGTTAGAAGCAGTTAAGAGTTTTTATGAAGGGAGCAGAGCATGTGTGAGAGTAGGAAATGGTGAGTTGAGTGAATGGTTTGAGGTAAAGGTTGGTTTGCGACAGGGTTGTGTAATGTCACCATGGCTGTTTAATATGTTTATGGATGGTGTGGTGAGGGAGGTGAAAAGGAGAACTATGGGAAGAGGATTGGGTTTAGTAGGAAAGAATGGTAGAGATTGGGAGTTGAATCAGTTGCTGATGACACAGCGTTGGTGGCGGATTCTGAGGAGAAACTGCAGCGGGTAGTCAAAGAGTTTGGTGTGGTTTGTGGGAGGAGGAAACTGAAGGTGAACGTCAATAAAAGTAAATTAATGGTGTGTAATAGAGGTGATCATAGGGTGAATCTAGATGTGAGGCTGATGGGGAAATATTGGAACAAGTACAGTAGAGTGTTTTAAATATCCAGGAGGAACGATAAGCAGGACTGGAGGTATGGAAATAGAGGTAAAACAGAGAGTGTGTGAATGAACGAAGGTTTTTGGAGCAATGGGAAATATGTGGAAGACGAGAAATCTCGGAATGAAAGTAAGAAGTGCAATGTATCAAGGAATAGTTTTGCCAACAGTGATGTATGAGGCTGAGACATGGGCTCTGAAGAAAAAGGAGAGAAGAAAGCTGGATGTGATGGAGATGAGCTGCTTGAGGAGTATGTGTGGAGTTACTCGTAGAGACGGATTGAGGAATGACGAGATCCGTAGGAGAGTGGGGCAGCAGGAACATTTGTCAGCCAGAGTAGACAGAAGGGTGCTGAGCTGGTATGGTCATGTTGAACGAATGGGAGATGAAAGGCTTACAAAGAGAATATGTGAGTCAGATACAAGGGGAGATAGAAGGGCAGGAAGACCCCCATTGAGATGGAGAGACTGTGTAAGACAAACTTTGGATGATATAGGAATGACTATAGATCAGGCAAAGGAAGTGGTAATAAACAGGAATGAATGGAGAATGCTTGTGAATAGTGAGTGAACACTGGTCATTTGGGGGAAGGGGTCGGGCGCAAGTTGGACTAGATAATAGTCCATCAGGCGCCTGGCCCGGGGAGACGATTAATATGAAGGGTGCGCCTGGAAGTGTGGTGGGCGGGCTTGTGGCTTCGGCTCCGCTGCATGTCTGCCTGCCGAGATCGGAACCTCTCCGGGTGGTCGGGGGCCGGGGGAGTGCTGGAGCGATCTTGGTGACCCTGGTCTCTGGGTCTTCTCCTGGGTGACCTAGATGTGTGTGCATTTGTGTTTTATCTGTTTGTTCTTTGTTTTATGTTGTTTTGTATTTCCCTGTTCTTGCTCTGTCTTGAGGCGGCCACCCCCATGAAAAAATAAATAAAAATATAATAGAATAAAATAGAAAATAAAAATAAAAATAGGAAAAATGGGGATTCGGCCTGAGCATATAGATAGAATAGATAGCTAGATAGATAGATATTTGCAAAGCTATCTTGAACTGAATCGAATCTTCTTTTCAACATCTTGACCTAGCATATGCAATTTGAGGGTTCAATTAAACGGTTGGAGGGGTGAGAAAGAGCCATGGTTTATGAAGGGACTGAAGTTCTCGAAAAGAGGCTTCAGTCCTGACGTTATTCTTGACTTACTGTGTGCTGGCTTAATAATCCAGAAGGGTTGATAGCCTCTGAAGCCCTATTTTAACTTGTTAACTAACTAATTAAGCCATGGGTTGTATCGTAGAGTGTGCATTACCTTTGAGTTGTGCCTTGGATATCGTACGAGAGAAGGGTAGCTTGTCTGACTGATCCCTCTTGGCCCTCAGTCCTGACGTTATTAAATAATAATAATAATAATAATAATAATAATAATAATAATAGTTCTTAAAGCTAGCGCATGCTAAGCCAGCTAAGGATAGCCCAATAAGGCCGATTGGGCGTATTTCCATTGGGGTCCTGTACTACTACCCCATCCCCTTGCTCATGAGGGACAGTAACGACTCAGTGCTTGTGAAAAATCTTTAATGCGCCGAGCGTGGACGCGAACCTGGGACCTTCTATTCCTGACTTACAGTGTGCTGGCTTAATAATCCTGAAGGGTTGATAGCCTCTGAAGTCCTATTTTAACTTACTAATTAAAAGAGTGTAGTACATTACCTTTGAGTTGTGCCTTGGATATATTGCGGGAGAGTGGTTTGTCCGATTGGTGGTCCCTCTTAGCCCTCACCGACCCTAACCTGCACCGCTCCCCACCACCACCACCACCACCACCACCACCTCCTCCTCCCTCACACAGGGTCGGGTTAGTCATTCTGAAACACAACAACCACAACAACAGTTAATCACTATTATACATGCAGTACCGGTGACGTCCTTTCACCCTATTCTGGACACTATTAGACGATTTTATTTAGCTTTAATAGGCTTTCAGCAAATAAGTGGCTTCGAACGATCCTAATTAACCCTTCCTACTATACCAACGACGAACATTGGCCGTCAATATAAGTCACTTGTCAGTACCAGCGACGACGGACGACGTTCGCCCATAATATGCGGTCCTTGTAACGCCCTTATCGAACGGTACCTGGTACCATGACTTGTACGTACTGCTCTGAGACGTAGGCAACACTTCTCAGCTTAGTTCCAAGCTCCCACAGGCTTGCTGGGTCAGTGCTCCTCCAACTTTTGAGGTGGGAGGGTGTTCTCTCTTGACTCTGAAGCCATTTTGGCCACATTGCCTGTTACTGGAGGGTACATTTATGGTAATACCCTCTGGTACAGTAGGGGTTAATTGCTGCATAAAATCGTCTAAATAGAACTAGAATAGAATTAATAGGACATCGCCGGTACAGGACGGCTAAGTAGATAATGGAACAAATATATATATAAATAATGTTCTTTATCTGCAATGCATGTTATACATTTGTACCAGCTGCCCCAATGTATTACCTTGTTTTCTACAGCTGGATAATTGTAGGTTGGTTGGTCCTGTAATCATGTAGATTTGTAGATTGACTAAGGTAATGTTAGGATAAGGGGGTTTGGAAGATTTGGCCTTGGATGGCTTTCAATTGTTTATTAACCAAAAATAATTATATATGAAAATTAAAAGCAACTAATGTATAAGTTCTTTTGGGTGTAAATATTCTGAAATATGTTAATGTTAAACTTCAGAGGGAAGTGGATTTGATTAAAGACGAAAATCTAGCTTTCAAGCTTAGCCAAGAGGAAATTAAGTCGAGTAAGGGGAAAAGGGAGGAAGTTGATGAAAAATTGTATTCATGGCAGGTTGTTAAAAATGCGGGTGGGAAAGTCACACTCAAGAAGCAGGATAGTAGAATAGGTATGAGTGTGACAAATACATTCTCTCCTTTGCGAGACGAATGTGAGGGAAAAGATAGTCAGGATAAGGGAGGGATAACCGAAGTGCCTGCCGCCGACTCAGCTCCAACCGCTGACGCTGTGCTACCTACCAACACCACCACCACCAAGGGAGCTTCTGCCACCACCGGGGGTTCTCCAACTGCAGCTGCTGGATCCTCCCGAGGGAAAGGTAAGTCTGTGTCGATTGTGGGCGACTCCATGGTAAGACATTTAATTAGGGCTACCCGCACTAAACTTAGGAAGGTTGTGTGTCTGCCTGGCCATGGAGTTGGGAGGGTTTTAGAGAAGATGGACCACATCTTGGAAGATAGTGGAGATAACCCCATTATCTGTCTCAGTGCCGGGAGTAACGATGTTGGTAAGGGTAGAAGTGAGGAACTGCTGCAGCAGTATCGGGATGTGTTAGATAAGGTTAGGATGAAGGGAGGGATCCCTGTAGTACATTGTATCCTACCCAGAGGAGGAGTTCCCAAGGAATGGACAATCCAGGGCGATTGGTGTCAATTGCCGTTTGGAGAAATATTGCAAAGAAAAAGCAATACCATTCATTGATAACTGGGATAGTTTCTATGGGAGAGATGGGATGTACGCAAGGGATGGGGTTCATCTTTCACGGTTAGGGGTTTCTACATTAGCTAGTTCTTTAGATAGGGTGGTTGTGGGGTTTTGAACAGAAATATTGAGAGTGTAAATGAGAGGTTAAATGGAACAATTTTAGCGTCAGGCGAAAGCGATAAGGATATTCAGTCTCCTGCTAAAAATGATGACTATATTGCAAATGATAGTAGTGATGGTGCAACGGAAGATGGAAATGTCGTTAGAAATAAAGGTAAATTAGGTATAAAGAAAAGAAGTAAATTGAGAGTATATTACACAAACTGTAGGAGTCTATGTAACAAAATGAACGAACTTAGAGCCCTTGTTAGCAAAGAAAATATAGACATAATAGCGCTAACTGAAACGTGGATTAATACAGAAACCAGGCATTTTTTAGCAGAATTTGATATACCAGGATATAGTTTGTTTAAATATGACCGAACAAGTAAGAGGGGTGGCGGTATAGCAGTGTTTGTCAGTACATTAAAAAGCTGTATTAAATCAGGTATTAGACTAAATGACGATAATGAAATTGTTTGGGTAGAGGTTAACGAAGGTAGTGAGACCATAGTTATTGGAGTTATGTATAGACCGCCAAATATGAGTAGAAATGACGGAACGTCATTATGGGAGGAAATTAAAATGGCATCAAGGTTTAGCAATGTGTGCATTATGGGGGATTTTAATTTTCCGAATATAGATTGGCAGCATCAAATAGGAGACTCTGATTCTGAGGAGTTTATAGAGGTAGTACAAGATAGTTTTTTATTTCAATTCATAGATACGCCGACTAGAGGTAATAATATTCTCGATTTAGTTTTCAGTAACAATGAACATATGGTAAATAATGTAGAGATAGGGGACCACCTAGGAAATAGTGACCACAATTCTGTGTATTTTAATATACAATGGAAAGGTAATACCAGAGAGAATACAACATTAATACCTGACTTCAGAAAAGCCAATTATGGAGGGTTAAGAAGAGCCCTATTAGCTGACCCTATGGTCAAAAAATTAAGTCGATCCAGGTGTCCAAATGAGTGTACCCCTTCTCAGGCACCTGTCATCTTAAGTCAGGAAGAGACGTCAACCTTGGTAGATACATACGATAATTTTATCGAGTCAGTATTCAATGCACAAAATAAATACATCCCCAAAAGAAAATTTAGATCAACACAGAACCAACCCAAATGGATGAATAATAGACTATTAGATCTTCTAGGAAAAAGAGAGGAATATATAGAAAAATTAGGAAAGGCGAAATTCACCTACTTGCTTACTATCAGAATCTATCAAGACAGGTAAAAAAGGATATTAGGAAAGAAAAAAGAAATTATGAAATTAAGGTTGCCAATGACTCAAAAAATAATCCTAAAGCTTTTTACCAACTATATAAATCCAAGGTTAGAGATGTAATTGGTCCCCTTAAAACTTCGATAGGAGAAATGACAGAAAATGATTTAGAAATGTGCAGTACATTAAATAGTCAATTTCTTTCCGTTTTCACTAATGAAAATTTGGCACAGTTTCCAGAAGTCCGTAAGGTATATAGCGATAGTATAGAAAATAGGTTAAGTACGATTACTATAAGTAGAAATGATGTGCTTAAGGAAATTGACAGACTGAAACCTCATAAATCGCCTGGTCCTGATGAGGTATATGCTAGAGTATTAAAAGAATGTAGGGATGAGTTAAGTTACCCATTAACATTTTTATTTAACAAGTCATTGGAGACAGGTATAGTTCCAGAAGCTTGGAAGCTTGCAAACGTAGTTCCGATCTTCAAAAAAGGTGACAAATCAATAGCATCCAATTACCGTCCCATTAGTCTTACATCAATCATAGGAAAGCTACTAGAGTCAATTATTGCTAGTAAAATTAGAAACCACTTAGATACATTTAATTTAATCAATTCTTCTCAGCATGGATTCACTCAGGGACGTTCTTGCCTTACTAATTTGCTTAGTTTTTTCTCAGAGGTATATGAAGCAGTAGATAATGACAAGTCATATGATATAATATATTTAGATTTCAGTAAAGCTTTCGACAGAGTCCCCCATGAGAGATTGATGAGAAAGGTTGAGGCGCATGGAATAGGTGGGGCGTTGTTGGGATGGATTAGGTCATGGCTAATTGGTAGGAAGCAGAGAGTCAGCATAAATGGTACGAAGTCAGAATGGGGAGCAGTCAAAAGTGGTGTCCCCCAGGGATCTGTATTAGGTCCTCTGTTGTTTGTTATATACATAAATGACCTTGATTTAGGTATAACTAGTAGGATAAGTAAATTTGCAGACGATACCAAAATGGGGAGAACAATTGATTCAGATAGAGATATAGAGTGCCTCCAAAGGGATCTAGATACCTTACACGAATGGTCAGTAAATTGGCAGATGAAGTTTAACATTGACAAATGCAAGGTATTAAAGATAGGGAAGATGCATACAAATGTTAAATATAAACTAGCTAATGTGGAATTAGAAAACTCGAATTGTGAGAAAGATCTAGGTGTGTTTGTTAGCAATGATTTGAAGCCTAGACAACAGTGTATAAGCGTTCGAAACAAGGCAAACAGGATTCTCGGGTTCATCTCTAGGAGTGTGAGTAACAGAACTGCTGATGTTATCTTAAAACTTTACTTGTCATTAGTGAGACCCCATATGGATTATGCTGTTCAATTTTGGTGTCCTTATTACAGAATGGACATAGATTCATTGGAGAGAGCACAACGTAGAATGACAAAAATTATCCATAATATTAGAAATCTTCCGTATAAAGAAAGGTTGAAGAAATTAGGCTTACATTCGTTAGAGAGACGCAGAGTTAGAGGGGATATGATAGAGGTGTTCAAGTGGGTTAGTGGGATTAATTAACAAAGGGGACATGACAAATGTACTAAAGCTCAGTGATAGCGAAAGAACTCGTACTAATGGTTTCAAATTAGATAAATTTCGTTTCAGAAAAGATATAGGCAAATATTGGTTTGGTAACAGAGTTGTAGATGGGTGGAATGGACTACCAAGTGCTATAGTGGGATTAAAAACGATAGGGAGCTTTAAGATAAAATTGGATAAGCATATGGACGAGAAGGGTTGGGTGTGAAGGGGGATCAGCAGGGTTGGGCCAATCAGCGCTCTGCAGACCCCCGTAATCCTTCGTTAATCTCTAACCGTTTTGGTAAGATGATCCTCAGGGTATTAGAGTGTTGAGCCTATAATTGGGCTTTGTAATTAGGGTTGTGTGGGACAGGGATCTGCCTTGCTTAGGCCAATCTGCTTTCTGCAGACTCCCATTTTCTTATGTTCTTATGTTCTTAAATAACGAACACTAGGTTATGTTATGTACACTTAAGGGGAGGCAGACCGTTTTTCTTGACCCCTTCTCCCTAATATTTAGCCCCACTAGTTTTGAGATTATAAGGTGTTCGGCCCATTAGTTTGGCGATTTTAACACCTTTCGCCCCATTTCGTTGTCAGTTTTAAGACCTTTCGTGCCATTTAGGTGTCGATTATTTCCTGGCGAGCGATAGCGAGCCTGCAATTTTAAGAGGATACCAAAAAATGTAAAAATTTATCTTGAAGGGGGGTCTAGGGGGTGTTTTTCTAAGCTTGATGGAGGTCTAGCGAGGAAACTAAAAAAAATATGAATAAATGAATTAATAGACCAAATAAACGGTCAGTCTACCCTTAATATTTACAGTATATAAAATATGAATCACTTAGAATATAATATAGACCATTATTAAATTTGTGACTTGTATTGAATCACAAGGAATCACCATTATCTAAATTATCCCAGTTTGCCCGCAATGGTTCGTTTCTTCGATTAGTACTTATATCATTCTGTGTTCTTGATATAACATTCGATATTTGTATACTGTATATATATATATATATATATATATATATATATATATATATATATATATATATATATATATACTCACCAACCTCTCATCGATATTCCTCCTCAATTCCATTCTTTCTTATAGACCCCCTCTAACTCTTAACTTACTGCTACCACATTTGCATCTCTCTCTCCCTCTCTCCCTCTCCCTCTCTCTGCTAGACAACAGCTCTCATTCGAACTGGTTATATAAATAAATGAATTATATATATATATATATATATATATATATATATATATATATATATATATATATATATATATATATATATATATATATATATATATATATACATTTTGAAGATATGGTACACTATTTCATACACCAGGTTAATATTTTTTAATAATTTGCAAAAAATTTGAAGATTTTGCATAAAATTGAAGTAAATTGCATATTTCGTGCATGCAACGACCTTAACTGTATTCTAACCATGTACTAACGGCCAACTGTGTACCTGTGTAGTGTGTAGTGTAATGGGGTGTAGAGCACAAGCAGCCCTGCATTTGACCACATGCGAGTTTCAGGCTATAAGGAAGTTGGAACCATAAACATCGATATTAAACAGAAATACAATAATAATGTAGGTTTGTAATGGATAAAAAGTATATTGACTTGTGTGTTATGTATTTAAAGTATATTGACTTGTGTGTTATGTATTTAAAGTATATTGACTTGTGTGTTATGTATTTAAAGTATATTGACTTGTGTGTTATGTATTTAAAGTATATTGACTTGTGTTATGTATTTAAAGTATATTGACTTGTGTGTTATGTATTTAAAGTATATTGACTTGTGTGTTATGTATTTAAAGTATATTGACTTGTGTGTTATGTATTTAAAGTATATTGACTTGTGTGTTATGTATTTAAAGTATATTGACTTGTGTGTTATGTATTTAAAGTATATTGACTTGTGTGTTATGTATTTAAAGTATATTGACTTGTGTTATGTATTTAAAGTATATTGACTTGTGTGTTATGTATTTAAAGTATATTGACTTGTGTGTTATGTATTTAAAGTATATTAACTTGTGTGTTATGTATTTACATAAACACTACAAACGCAATTTGGGTGATAATTCTGTTACTTATCGATGTCTGCAGCTCCAACTTCCTTATAGCCTGAAACTCGCAAGTGGTCAATTAAGAATCCAGATCACCAAATGGCTGATGATAAGGGGAGATTTCCACTGGAGGGATTTTTTTCTGGACCCCTTTCTCTCTCATGTTTAGCCCCATTGCTTTTGAGATGTTAAGACGTTCGCCCCATTTCTGTCAATTTTAAGACCATTTAGGTGTAAAAAAAATCCTGGCGAGCGATAACGAGCCTGTAATTCAAGAGGAATCGGCCTTCGGCCGGGACATTTTTCTACCGGAAATTGTACAAATTTATCTTCAAAAGAAGGTTTGGGGGGGTGTAATTTTAAGCTTCGTAGAGGTCTAGGGAACAAACTAAAAACTTCCCCTTAAGAGCCTTCTTAAGGGAGCCCAGACGGTATTGTGCAGCATAATTTACTGGTTCGGCTCAATGGTTTAAGGAAGGGGTTTAGTTTGCTCTCTAAACCTCTATCAAACTTAAAAAAACACCCACAAGACCCCCCTCCGATATAAATTTGTAAATTTTTCGGTAGAAAAATGTCCCGGCCGAAGACTGATTCCTCTTCAAATACAGGCTCGCTATCTCTCGCCAGGAAAAAAATCGACACCTAAATGGCACGAAAGGTCTTAATATTAACAAAGGCATGGGGCAAAAGGTCTGAACATCGCCAAACTAATGGGGCGAATGTCTCGAAATCTCATAACTAATAGGGCTAAGCATGAGGGAGGAGGAGGAGGACTCGAAAAACCAACTGCCTCCCCTTAATATGATGCTGTTCACGATACCATCCCTCTCAATATATTTACCTCCAATACACACTCTATTTACCTCCAATACACACTCTATTTACATCCAATACACACTCTATTTACATCCAATACACACTCTATTTACATCCAATACACACTCTATTTACATCCAATACACACTCTATTTACCTCCAATACACACTCTATTTACATCCAATACACACTCTATTTACATCCAATACACACTCTATTTACATCCAATACACACTCTATTTACCTCCAATACACACTCTATTTACATCCAATACACACTCTATTTACATCCAATACACACTCTATTTACATCCAATACACATTCTATTTACATCCAATACACACTCTATTTACCTCCAATACACACTCTATTTACATCCAATACACACTCTATTTACATCCAATACACACTCTATTTACATCCAATACACACTCTATTTACCTCCAATACACACTCTATTTACATCCAATACACACTCTATTTACATCCAATACACACTCTATTTACATCCAATACACACTCTATTTACATCCAATACACACTCTATTTACATCCAATACACACTCTATTTACATCCAATACACACTCTATTTACCTCTCAGTAATATGGGCTTCAATATTCATCACTTCACGGTGGCTATTGTTAAGGTTAAGATGGTTCACTCTTTGGGCGACTTTTGCATGTATTCATTATTTTTCTAGTTTCCTCCCTAGACCTCCATCATTTTTGCATGTATTCATTATTTTTCTAGTTTCCTCCCTAGACCTCCATCATTTTTGCATGTATTAATTATTTTTCTAGTTTCCTCCCTAGACCTCCATCATTTTTGCATGTAGTCATTATTTTTCTAGTTTCCTCCCTAGACCTCCATCATTTTTGCATGTATTCATTATTTTTCTAGTTTCCTCCCTAGACCTCCATCAAATTTAAAAAACACATCCATTAGATCCCCCTTCTAGATTAATTTGTACATTTTTCGGTAGAGAGTTGTACCGGCCGAAGGCCAGTTCTTCCAACATTACAGGCTCACTATCGTTCGCCTGGGAAAAAAATCGACACCTAAATAGCACGAAAGGCCTAAATATTGACGAAGAAATGGGGCGAAATGTGTTAAAATCGCCAAACTAATGGGCCGAACGTCTTAAAATCTCGAAACTAATGGTGCTAAACACGAGGAGAAAGAAAAAGGACCAGAAAAACGGCTCATGTCCCCTTCAACTATTGTCTACAGCTTCGGAAGGACCTGTAGCATTAAAAGGATCAACTCAATCCCAATAATCCCGCCGTTAGCTCTCATAAATAATTGTTATCTATTATATTATATTCTATAAAATCAGGCCCAATCCACATTTTTTTTTTTTAATGTTTATACTAAATTTAATATTCTAATAGTAAGGCGAATAAAATACAAGAATGCATCGTGATATGGTATACACTGAAAGAGTTAACGTGTCTAAATATTAACACACACACACACACACACACACACACACACACATACACACACACACATACACGCACACACACACACACACATACATACACACTCACACACACATTCACACACACACACACACGTGCTCGACATTTGATGAAAAACTTGAAGGAAGAAATCTTACTGGTATTAGGAGAAATACATGGAAAAGGCAGGAACCCGAAAGAAAGTGTGTGTGTGTGTGTGTGTTACTCAGTTACTTGTTCGTCAAGGAGAATCCACGCAATGCGAGCTAAGCTCATTATTATCGCGCCTCCTTAACTGGGAATGTATTGCGTGAAATGCATGTTAAGTGTTTTATGTACTGTTGGAATGGCTGTGGATGTGTGTGTAGTCTGTATTTTTAGCCAATTGGCGACATCGGAAACGAAGGCTTAGGGTGGATCTGTATGGTACCATTCTCACTATAGACGGTACCGTCTCGCCCGAAGGCTTAGGTAGCCATCAGCTTAGGTCAACCATATGATACCCATCTCGCCTTGTACCATTTTTGCCAACCCCAGATGGGACGTCACAACGTCGTCCACTTATTCCAGGTACCTATTTACAGCTAGGTGAACTGAGGCTAACACATGAAAGGAGACAAGCCCAATTTGTCTCCGCCCGGACGGGATTGAACCCCCGACACACCCCGTGTGTGTGTGTGTGTGTGTGTGTGTGTGTGTGTGTGTGTGTGTGTGTGTGTGTGTGTGTGTTTAATATATATTTATTTATGTAATTATTTATTTATTTATTTATGTATTATATTTTAATCACATGTAGGGTCATATACAGTATATACCATTAAGGGGAGGTTTTTAGTTTGATCCCTAGATATCCTTCAAGTTTAAGATTACACCCCCTTGAGCCCCTTTCAAGATAAATTTGTACATTTTTCGGTAGAAAAATGTCCCGGCTGAAAGCCGGTTCCTCTTAAATTACAGGCTCGCTATCGCTCGCCAGGATAAAATCGACACCTAAATGGCACGAAAGGTCTTAAAATTGACAGAAATGGGTCGAAAGTTCTTCAAATCGTCAAAATAATGGGGCGACCGTCTTAAAATCTCAAAAGCAATGGGGCTAAACATGAGGGAGAAAGGGGTCAAGAAAAAAAATCCCTCAAGTGGAAATCTCCCCTTAAATAGGTAAATCGAATGTTTTTTGTAAATGTGTTCGTTCTTATTCAAATCAGTTCGGCCTAAACCGTGGAATATTTTAAACTATGGATAAAACCAGACCAAAACCTGCCTAGGGAGATCTTGAGGGTGCATACATCAATGCCAGAAAGGGGGCGCAGCAATATTGAAAAATTCGAACGTTACTTTATACGCAAACTATCAAAATAGCCATACAAAAAAAAATATCTATTTATCTATATACTCAGGCCCAATCCCCACTTTTCCTATTTTTGTTGTTTTTTTTTTTTTTTTTTTTTTTTTTGGGGGGGGGGGGGGGGGGGGCGACTCAAGACAGAGCCATAATAAGGACAACACAACAGAAAACAATGAACACACAAAAACAATATGCAAATTCACACACACCTATAAACAAAAGTAAGGAGTAGTATTTGAATGGACCCATAGTAAATTGTGTGTGTCCTATCTCTCTTATGAATCTAATTTGTGAGCCTAATTTGTTGGACAGACATTATTTGTATCTGTCCTTACCTCAGGTTAGGTGTTTGCCTCTGTGTGTCTGTCTGCTTGCCTGTAAACAAGATATCTCAAAAAGTTCTTAACCGATTTTCATGGAATTTTGTGGGCAGATAGAATATGCGCCCAGTAAGATTTTTTTTTTATATTTATGAGGCAATTGGTAGAGTGCATACCTCCGCCAGCATATACTTTCTCCCAGAATCAGTCTTTCCCTCTTCATATGACTTAAGTTGCTTCAAACTCCGTGTGTCCAGGCATTTTGGCTCGAACGTCCCTTGATTTTGGCCCTGTCACTCTTTCAACTATGGGGGAGGCACTCGCTATAGGCAGTTCTGCCTTTTGCCTCCCTCAATCACATAGAACAAAACAAAAACAAAAAACAAAAAAAGTGCTTCTCTGGTTTTCTATTGTTTCATTTCTATTTTCAAACGTGCATATTACCCAAACTAATTTTCAATATTTACCTCCGCTAGTCTCCAGTCTGTTTGTCCATTTATCTGTAAACAAGATATCTCAAAAAGTTAGCAACCGATTGTCACGAAATTTGGTGTGCAGATATGATACGCAACACCTAAGAAGTTATTCAGCTTAGGAGGCGATTGGTAGAGCGCATACCCCTGCCAGCATAGGTAACTCACAAAGTTATGAACCGATTTTCACGAAATTTGGTGGGCAGATAGGATCTTGCCATTGAAGAAGTTCACGAACCGTTAAGGTAAGCAGCTTAAGGGGAGATGGGTCATTTTTCTGCCCCCCCCCCCCCCCTTCTGCCTCAAGTTTAGCCCCATTAGTTTTAAGATTTTAAGACGTTCGGCCCATTAGTTTGGCGATTTTATGACCTTTCGCCCCATGTCTTTGTCAATATTAAGACTTTTCGTGTCATTTAGGTGTAGATGTTTACCTGGCGAGCGATAGCGAGCCTGTAATTAAAGAGGAACCGACTTTCAGCCGGGAAATGTTTTCTATCAAAAAATGTAAAACCAATTCTTGAAGGAGGATCTGTGACGGGTGTTTTTATAAGTTTGATGGTAGTCTGCGGAGAAAAATAAAGAAATAGTAATGTATATACCGGTATATATATATATATATATATATATATATATATATATATAAAAAAAAAATACATGTATTTACAAAAAAAAAGGAAAAGTGGGGATTGAGCCTGAGTAAATAGATAGATAAATAGATAGATAGATAGATAGATAGATAGATAGATAGATAGATGTAAACAAATGAGCAAATAAATAGGTCCATCCCCCCTTAATATCCCCCGTTCTCTTCCTCCTCCTTCGTGTTTTCATTTCTCCTCCTCTCTTCCCCTCATCCTATCTTTCTTCCACTCCATTACTCTCCCACTCTTCCACTTTCCCACAGGTCCTTCTTGACCTTTAACATTCTACAAAGCTCTTCCAGGACCTTTGCTTAACCCCTTCACCACTATGACGTAATTTTCATATTTTTCTGGTTACCATTAAACGATTTTCTTTAGTTTACAATCTACCTATTCCACTCAAATGGGTAAATACGACCTCAATAAACCTTCTTAGTAACATAGGTCTTTCTTAAACTGCATAAAAGCACCTTATTTTAGCCAGAATCAAAAGGTCAAAAGGCGTCATGGTACTGAAGGGGTTAAGGGGAGATTTTCACTTGACGTATTTATTTGCTTATTTGTTTTATTTGTTTTATTAGTTTCCTCCCTAGACCTCCATCAAACTTTAAAAATAACATCCATTTGATCCCCCTTCTAGATTAATTTGTACATTTTTCGGTAGAAATTTTTCCCGGTCGAAGGCCGGTTCTTCCAAAATTACAGGCTCACTGTCGTTCGCCAGGAAACAAAATCGACACCTAAATGGCACGAAAGGTCTTAATATTGACCAAGCAATGGGGCAAAAGATCTTAAAATCGACAAACTAATGGGGCAAACATCTTAAAATCTGAAAATTAATGGGGCTCAACATGAGGGAGAAGAGGATGAAGAAAAACGGCCCATCTCCCCTTAAGAGGTCTTTTGCCCCATTGTTTTGAGACTTTAAGACGTTCGGCCCATTAGTTTGGCGATTTTAAGACCTTTCATCCCATTTCTGTCAATTTTAAGACCTTTCGTACCAATTACTGTAGGTGTCATTTTTTTCCTGGCGAGCGATAGCAACCCTGTAATCTATGAGGATTTTTGTTTTCTACCGAAAAATGTACAAATTTGTCTAGGGGGTAAAATGTTAAGCTTGATGGAGGTCTAGGGAACAAACTAAAAACCTCCCCTTTATTGCCATTGTTTTCCTTACTAAGATATACATTTTGTAACATGTTGAACTGTTGACGGCTGTACAGTCGGCCTAATAAGTGATGTCTCGGCACCAAGTATGTTTTGATCAATAATTGGTATCAGCAATATCTAACCTTTTATTTCTTCATATTGAGTGAATTATACACACATGTTCCTATACACTTACCCACCCTATTCAACATCTGACAGACATTAATACAGCACAGAGCAAGCCAAACGTAATGACAGCTGGGCCATGACTTATTAGCGCCACTGTACCTCAAGGAATTACAGGGTAAATATAATAAAGATGAATGGAGATATAACACCAGTACTCTTCAATCCTTTATTGGCTAGGGTTGAGTACAGGAGCGCCGAGACGCTAGTTGGTTATGTGAGAGTCTGGTGTGAACTGAAGGACTTGCTGCCTCCACAGGCCTGGGTGCCAGAGGCGCCCGCAAGTCTAAAGTGTCTGTGGTGCCATATGGTGTTGGACAATAGTGGTGTATACATTATTATTATATCTCCCCCCCCCTATTGGCGTCCGACGAGGCGATGGTGGAGTCGGGCGGTGTAGGTTGAGTGGAGGGCGGTAGACGAAGCTGTCGTAGGAAGCGGCGGTTGCGGAGTGTGGCTCGCCCCGACCCATCCACCCGGATGGTATACTGGCGGTGTGGATGCACCTCCACTACAGTGCCAGTCTTGTTCCACCGTGTCGGGTTGTTGCCCCCCTGGTTCTGGACGGAGACCCGGTCACCGACGTGGAGTGGTGATAAAGGCCGGGCTGAAGCATTATAGTATGTGGCTAGGGCAGCGTTACGGTGAAAAAGGGCTGCCTCACGAGCTTCGGCCGAGAGAAGCCAGTGGGGGTGGAGGTGGAGAAGTGCAGGATTGCAGGGGACGTGGTCCCGTAGGGTCCTGCCGAAGAGAAGTTGAGCTGGTGACTTGTCAATGGTCGAGAGGGGTGTGTTCCTGTATTGGAGGAGGGCGCGGGCTGCGGCGTTGTTGTCTAGAGAGCCAGTGGGGGATGTACAGTCCGCGATGATGCGGCGGGCTGCTTTAACAGCCAGCTCGGCGCGGCCATTAGACTGAGGGTAGAACGCAGAGCTGACCCGCTGTGACACACCCCAATGTGCCAGGAATTCTTGGAAGTCCCCGGCTGTAAACTGGGGCCCACCATCGCTCGCCAGTACCCGGGGTGCTCCGTAGTGGGTGAAGAGGGTACGGCACGCCGAGATGAGGTGGTGAGCATCACATTTACCTGGTGGCAGGTAGAAGATGTGGACATTGCTGGAGAAGCGATCGATGTAGACCAGGTAGTGTTTGCCCTGGTGCTGAAAAAAATCGGCGGCTACCTGGTCGTATGGCCATTGGGGTGGGTCAGATGACATGAGTGGCTCTTTCGGCTGGGACGGGGCGTGGGCGCGGCAGTAGTGGCAGGTATCCAGGCAGTTGCGTAGGGCCTTGTCAATACCTGGCCAGTAAACACTCGCACGTGCACGGACCTTCATGCCAGTCATACCCTGATGAGCTGAGTGAAGGGCCTCGAGAACTCTGGACCGAAGATGATGGGGGATGACTGGTCGTTGATCCATGAGGGCTACCCCGTCGACGGAAGTGAGGCGGTCTCTAACACCCCAGAACTGTCGTAGTTGTGGGGCGGTCGCCTCTCTGGAGTCCGGGAAGCCCTCGGGGATGGTCTGAAGAAGGGAGGTATACTCGCTGTCTTGTTGGCCGGCAGATTTAAGGTCAGACCATGATACAACTGGGTCAGGTATGGCGGCGAGCATGGTGAGGGAGGCCAAGGCAACTGAGTGGATATCGAGCTCGCTGGCGGCCGCACTATGCACATCATGGGCGTCCGCGGAGGGCCTGGTCGGGTAGCGGGAGACAGCGTCAGGGCCGCGGTGCCATTTGCCAGGCGTATGTTGAATGGTGAACTGGTATCGTAGGGTACGTTCCTTAATCTTGAACAGGCGAGGGTTTGGTATGTTGTCCAGGGACCGGTCGTTAAGGATGTGCAGTAGAGGTCTGTGGTCCACGACGACGACGAGGTCAGGGCAGCCCAGGACAAACATTCTGCATCTGTCAAGGGCGTCAGCCACTGCTAAAGCCTCGCCTTCGACGGGTGCGTAGTGGGACTCCGCAGGTGTGGTAAAACGGGAGCCGGCGAAGACAAGTTTCCAACCGACCTTGCAACAGGTGGGGGCAGATGCGGTGGGGCAGGAACAATGTTGTTGGAGTAGGAGGAAGCCAAGGCCGGTTTTGCTCCAGTCTGTGGCGAGGCACGTGGGTCTGCCGATCTCGAAGGAGCAGACCCCTTCCTCAACCAGGTGTGTGATGTGGTCCTTAGATGTGGCAAAGGTACAGTCGAGTGCCTCATCCCAGTGGAAGGGGTTTTGGACTGCACAAGTTCCCGGAAGGGCGCCATTTCCGGTTTGATGCTGAAGGCCCAGGCGACCTGTTCAACGAGACCAAACCACGACCGGGCTCCTGTGATGTCTGTGGGCGTGGGAAAGTCACGGATGGCCTTAATCATGGACGTGCATGGCTTAATTCCAGTGTCTGTGATGGTGAGTCCGGCGAAGTCAACTGAAGGGGCGGCGAAGGTAAACTTGTCAGGGTTGAAAGTGACACCGTTGGTTGCACAGAGGGCCAGGTAATCAAAAGTGTGCCAAAATGCCTCCTCGACTGAAGAGTCCCACAAAAGGGAGTCGTCGACACACTTCACCTTACGAGGGACAGCCTGTATGATTGCGTCGAAGCGTCGGGTATAGGCGTCGCCAGCTGCCAAGTAACCTTGAGGGGCCCTGATATACCTGTAACGGCCAAATTCCGTGATAAAAGTCGTAGCCTCCCTGCTGGATTCGTCGAGTAAAACAGCATGGTATCCATTCCAGGCGTCTAGGACCGTCTTACGAGTGCCTGCAGGGATGGATTGGGCCAAGTTGAATGGGCTCGGGGTGTGATGTGTCTCCCGAAGGCAGGCGTGGTTGAGTGCCTGCAGGTCAACTGTACGGCGGGGTTGTCCAGTTTTCTTGGCGACCACCACCATCCTAGAACACCAGGTAGTAGGGGTACCGATGGGGACAGGCTCAATAATGCCCAGTGCGACGTCCCTGTCGAGATCTGCTTTGACCTGGGCCTTCCAATGATGTGGTATAGGGGCAGGGGTGTGCACGGCACGTGGAGATGCGCCAGGCTTGATGTGGATGTGCATGGGAGGGCCAGACATCGTGGGGAGTGGGCCGCTGGTGGTGTTAAATGCAGAAGATGCAAACTGTGACAAGAACCAGTCACGAAGGTCAGACAGGTGCAGGTCGTTAGGTGGGAAGGGGAGGGAAGTGGGCCGGTGTGGTGGAGGGGTCCTGGTCAAGGTGGGTGGTGGTTGGGCTGTGTGGGCGGCCATGCAGGGGGTAGGTGTGGGGAAGTCGGGAGGGATGATATGTAGTGCCCTACAAGCTGACATGCTAATAAATAACGGTGACTGTGCCTGAATAATAAAAATATCATCATCAGTACTGTAGGGGGTGCCGGCAACGTCGGTGGCGGTAATGGTAGTCGGCATATAACCCAGGACCTGGAGAGTGTGACCCCCCACGGCCGTGATCCGTTGGTGAGTAGGCTGTAGGTGGTGGCGTTGGAGGCCCAGTGCCCGTAGTAATTGCAAACCAGCCACAGATACTTGGGCGCCCGTGTCAGGGTGGGCCGTGACGCTGGTGGGGTGAGAGTGGGGCGACATGGCAGTAGAAATGGTAATGGGCAAGGAGGGGAGCCGTGCGGGTGGTGGTTTGTTAACAGCCTGTTTGATAGTACCAATGATAACAGCCGCGGATGAAGGTGAGGGCGTGGAGTGACAAACTGTGGAGTAATGGTTGAGTTTGTTGCACGACGGGCAGGTCTTGCCCCAAGCAGGGCATTTGGATGGGCGTTCGGCTCGAGAGTGTGTGGATAGGCCGCACCCACTGCACTGGGAAGAGGTGGATTTACAAACCTTGGCAAAGTGGTTAGGTTTATTACACGCCGTGCAGGTCTTGCCCCATGCAGGACACTTCGAAGATCGTTGGGCTTGTGAATGTGAAGATAGGCCACACCCGGAGCAACGTGTGGGAGATGAAGTGGGGCCGACGTGGGGAGGTGGTGGGGGGGGCGACGGGGGCTGAGTGGGTTGGGGGGGGGGCTGGATAGGGGCGGGGCGTGGGTAAGTACTCTTGAGACGCTGGTATGGTGATTTCACAGCATGTACCCCCGGTTGCATTGCCGTCTGATCGAGTGCCGCAGATTCGAACCCCACACAGTAGTTGATAACATCTTGTAAGGTAGGTAGGGTGCGGTCTTTAGTTAAAACATCTTGCTGAAGGGACGAATCACTAATCCCGATAGTCACTTGGTCCCGTATGTGTTCGTCAGAGACATCAGTGTGGCAACAGGGGCAGGTAAAGCCACAGTCCAAAGTGGCCTCCGTAATACGTGTGACGTAGTCCCGGATCTGTTCAGTAGGTTGTTGGAGAAGAGACCGGAAGTGGTGGCGAGCGGCTGCGCGGTTCCGTTGTCGGTGGACGAGTTGTGTGATGAGAGTTGCTAGGTCGATTTCTGGCAATGAGGAGAACGCCTGATTGTGAGCAAATATGGCGCTCTGAAGGGCAGGGTCGCACGTCTGGTAGAGCTCGATGGTAGCCTCGTGAGGTGGTAGAAGGACGAGCCGCTTGTAGACCTCCCAATCAGCCCAGAATTTGCGTAGGGCGTGTCCCGGCATATGTAAAGCGGCCTGGGGCCGCGTAGGGGCAGCCCGGCGGGGCGGGGCGGGGCGTGGCTGGGCAGGGTAGGAAGGGACTTGAGGTGGTGGTGGTATGATGACGTCATGCGCAGAAGGGGCTGCGCCGTGAGGGTTGGTGCCAGCCGTACGATAGCCAGGGGTGGCATAATGGCCGCCGTAATACCGACCGTCGCTACCGACACCAGTGTGGGCCTGGCCGTCAGTTGGGGAGGGTGTGGGATATTCGCTCTTGAGAGGGTGGGTAAGGGGATTAGTCATGTTCATATGTAATAAAGACATGTGGGGAATAACTGGCATATGGTGGGGCACTGAGACATGGGTAACTGGCATATGGTGGGGCACTGAGACATGGGTAGCTGGCATATGGTGGGGCACTGAGACATGGGTAGGTGGCATATGGTGGGGCACTGAGACATGGGTAACTGGCATATGGTGGGGCACTGAGACATGGGGAGATGTATGAGGTGTGGGTGTCTGTGTAGAGGGATGAATAAGTGTATCACTGGTGGGGCGTGAGGCAAAGGATGGGTCAGCCTGGTGGGTAACATTACTGGCCTGGGGCTGATGTTGTAGAGGCTGGTGGGGCTGGAGATCCTGGCGGGGCGGTGGTGGAGCTGTCGCGGGGCGATGTTGTAGATCCTGGCGGGGCGGTGGTGGAGCTGTCGCGGGGCGATGTTGTAGTTGTAGATTCTGCTGGTCCTGGTGATGCTGTAGAAAGGTGGCGATACTCGATTGGAGGGCGTCGATCCTTTCATTCAAGTAGATGATGGATGGGTATGGAGACAGGGCATCGGGCAATGAAGGCTCGACCGGTTGGGAGGTAGATGTAGCCGGGTAGGGACCGCATGGCGGCAAGCCGGCTTCCACAGCAGCTGCAGCCTCAGCTAGGTAGTGCAGGTTCTCCATGTAGGTTCAGATACTGATATACACTGCGCCATATAATAAAGATGAATGGAGATATAACACCAGTACTCTTCAATCCTTTATTGGCTAGGGTTGAGTACAGGAGCGCCGAGACGCTAGTTGGTTATGTGAGAGTCTGGTGTGAACTGAAGGACTTGCTGCCTCCACAGGCCTGGGTGCCAGAGGCGCCCGCAAGTCTAAAGTGTCTGTGGTGCCATATGGTGTTGGACAATAGTGGTGTATACATTATTATTATAGTAAACACAAGTTAACCCCTTCTATACCGACGACAGATTTTCAAAAGATTTCAGCTACATTTAGACAATTTTATTCAGCATAGGAAGGACGTTTACCAATTAGGAGGCTAACAAACTGTGTCAATTTATCCTTTGAGCTACCACACGTCTGTCCCAAGCTTCATAAAAGTGGCTAAATGTAGCTTAAAAGGGAAGACAGACCGTTGTTCTGGACCCCCTTCTCCCTAATGTTTAGCCCCACCAGTTTTGAGAATATAAGACGTTCGGCCCATTAGTTTGGCGATTTTAACACCTTTCGCCCCATTTCGTTGTCAATTTTAAGACCTTTCGTGCCATTTAGGTGTCGATTATTTCCTGGCGAGCGATAGCGAGCCTGCAATTTTAAGAGGAACCGGCCTTCGGCCGGGACATTTCCTACCGAAAAATGTACAAATTTATCTTGAAGAGGGGTCTAGGGGGTGTTTTTCTAAGCTTGATGGAGGTCTAGGGAGGAAACTAAAAACAACAAAAAATATGAATAAATTAATTAATAGACCAAACAAACAGCCACTGTCCCCTTAAAACAAATACAGAATATGTCGCCGGTATATAAGGAGTTAATCATTGGATCTATCATAGCATAGCAACAACAGAAGGTGAAGCCATTGATTTCAGGGGCTGATGAGTGATTGGTGCATCTGAATGCTTGTGTGCTGGCTTTTTGTGGGCGAACTGGTATGTGTGTTCTTCTCCTGTCACCTCTTGTTCATTCCTTGCGTCTCTTGCTGATCCTCCCTACCCCTTGTGGGAGTAAGGGCTGGCTACTGACTGACTGACTGACAACAGACAAATATTTTACACAACTTTCGTAGAACACTTCGCTGTCAATGAGGTTTTGTTGTTGTTGCTGTTCCCCAGGCTGTCTGGCCAAGCAGCCCCAAGGTCCCGAGCAAGGCCAAGGTAATAACCGAGCGCCCCCACAGAACCCTCCCTGCTTACCACTAATAAAGCCCAGGTGACCGAAGCCATTCAAAGGCGGGGAGCTGAGGAGGGTGCGGAAACGCCCGGGAAACCAAAGCCCAACCCAAGGCCCTCTCCCCATCAGCAATTATGAGGGGAAAGTTGTCAATGAGGTATAGGATCTTTCCTTGATAAACTTGAAGATTGTTCTTGTAATTGAGTCTTAGAATAATTATGATATAGTAATATACTATACGGTATATAGTCAATAGCTATCGGTACAGTCGGATACCATAGTCTCTAGCCCACTCTTAAAAATATGTAGACCCCTATTGTTTTTCTGTATGCAATTATAACTATCTGGATTGGTTTTTGGAGAGACCTTGCTTGTCAATAAATAATATATAGTTTTGTAGTTGATGTATAGACAAATATATTCATATATTGGTTTCTAGAGATATACTTCCATACTTCGATATAGGTAACATCCACGAATATTTATGAGTGGGTTAAAGACAATGTTATCAGAGTGTACAATGTTATCCGAGTGTACAATGTTATCAGAGTGTACAATGTTATCCGAGTGTACAATGTTATCCGAGTGTACAATGTTATCAGAGTGTACAATGTTATCAGAGTGTACAATGTTATCAGAGTGTACAATGTTATCAGAGTGTACAATGTTATCAGAGTGTACAATGTTATCCGAGTGTACAATGTTATCCGAGTGTACAATGTTATCCGAGTGTACAATGTTATCAGAGTGTACAATGTTATCCGAGTGTACAATGTTATCAGAGTGTACAATGTTATCAGAGTGTACAATGTTATCAGAGTGCAGAGTGTACAATGTTATCAGTGTGTACAATGTTATCAGAGTGTACAATGTTATCCGAGTGTACAATGTTATCAGAGTGTACAATGTTATCCGAGTGTACAATGTTATCAGAGTGTACAATGTTATCAGAGTGTACAATGTTATCCGAGTGTACAATGTTATCAGAGTGTACAATGTTATCCGAGTGTACAATGTTATCCGAGTGTACAATGTTATCAGAGTGTACAATGTTATCAGAGTGTACAATGTTATCCGAGTGTACAATGTTATCAGAGTGTACAATGTTATCAGAGTGTACAATGTTATCAGTGTCAATGTTATCAGAGTGTACAATGTTATCAGAGTGTACAATGTTATCAGAGTGTACAATGTTATCAGAGTGTACAATGTTATCAGAGTGTACAATGTTATCCGAGTGTACAATGTTATCAGAGTGTACAATGTTATCAGAGTGTACAATGTTATCAGAGTGTACAATGTTATCAGAGTGTACAATGTTATCAGAGTGTACAATGTTATCAGAGTGTACAATGTTATCAGAGTGTACAATGTTATCCGAGTGTACAATGTTATCAGAGTGTACAATGTTATCAGAGTGTACAATGTTATCAGAGTGTACAATGTTATCAGAGTGTACAATGTTATCAGAGTGTACAATGTTATCAGAGTGTACAATGTTATCAGAGTGTACAATGTTATCCGAGTGTACAATGTTATCCGAGTGTACAATGTTATCAGAGTGTACAATGTTATCAGAGTGTACAATGTTATCCGAGTGTACAATGTTATCAGAGTGTACAATGTTATCAGAGTGTACAATGTTATCAGAGTGTACAATGTTATCCGAGTGTACAATGTTATCAGAGTGTACAATGTTATCAGAGTGTACAATGTTATCAGAGTGTACAATGTTATCAGAGTGTACAATGTTATCAGAGTGTACAATGTTATCAGAGTGTACAATGTTATCAGAGTGTACAATGTTATCCGAGTGTACAATGTTATCAGAGTGTACAATGTTATCAGAGTGTACAATGTTATCAGAGTGTACAATGTTATCAGAGTGTACAATGTTATCAGAGTGTACAATGTTATCAGAGTGTACAATGTTATCAGAGTGTACAATGTTATCAGAGTGTACAATGTTATCAGAGTGTACAATGTTATCAGAGTGTACAATGTTATCAGAGTGTACAATGTTATCAGAGTGTACAATGTTATCAGAGTGTACAATGTTATCAGAGTGTACAATGTTATCAGAGTGTACAATGTTATCAGAGTGTACAATGTTATCCGAGTGTACAATGTTATCAGAGTGTACAATGTTATCCGAGTGTACAATGTTATCAGAGTGTACAATGTTATCAGAGTGTACAATGTTATCCGAGTGTACAATGTTATCAGAGTGTACAATGTTATCAGAGTGTACAATGTTATCAGAGTGTACAATGTTATCAGAGTGTACAATGTTATCCGAGTGTACAATGTTATCAGAGTGTACAATGTTATCCGAGTGTACAATGTTATCAGAGTGTACAATGTTATCAGAGTGTACAATGTTATCCGAGTGTACAATGTTATCCGAGAATACAATGTTATCCGAGTGTACAATGTTATCCGAGTGTACAATGTTATCAGAGTGTACAATGTTATCAGAGTGTACAATGTTATCAGAGTGTACAATGTTATCCGAGTGTACAATGTTATCCGAGAATACAATGTTATCCGAGTGTACAATGTTATCCGAGTGTACAATGTTATCAGAGTGTACAATGTTATCCGAGTGTACAATGTTATCCGAGTGTACAATGTTATCAGAGTGTACAATGTTATCAGAGTGTACAATGTTATCCGAGTGTACAATGTTATCAGAGTGTACAATGTTATCAGAGTGTACAATGTTATCCGAGTGTACAATGTTATCCGAGAATACAATGTTATCCGAGTGTACAATGTTATCCGAGTGTACAATGTTATCAGAGTGTACAATGTTATCAGAGTGTACAATGTTATCAGAGTGTACAATGTTATCAGAGTGTACAATGTTATCAGAGTGTACAATGTTATCAGTGTACAATGTTATCCGAGTGTACAATGTTATCAGAGTGTACAATGTTATCAGAGTGTACAATGTTATCAGAGTGTACAATGTTATCAGAGTGTACAATGTTATCAGAGTGTACAATGTTATCAGAGTGTACAATGTTATCAGAGTGTACAATGTTATCAGAGTGTACAATGTTATCCGAGTGTACAATGTTATCCGAGAATACAATGTTATCCGAGTGTACAATGTTATCAGAGTGTACAATGTTATCAGAGTGTACAATGTTATCAGAGTGTACAATGTTATCAGAGTGTACAATGTTATCCGAGTGTACAATGTTATCCGAGAATACAATGTTATCCGAGTGTACAATGTTATCAGAGTGTACAATGTTATCAGAGTGTACAATGTTATCCGAGTGTACAATGTTATCCGAGTGTACAATGTTATCCGAGAGTACAATGTTATCCGAGTGTACAATGTTATCAGAGTGTACAATGTTATCAGAGTGTACAATGTTATCAGAGTGTACAATGTTATCAGAGTGTACAATGTTATCAGAGTGTACAATGTTATCAGAGTGTACAATGTTATCAGAGTGTACAATGTTATCAGAGTGTACAATGTTATCAGAGTGTACAATGTTATCAGAGTGTACAATGTTATCAGAGTGTACAATGTTATCAGAGTGTACAATGTTATCAGAGTGTACAATGTTATCAGAGTGTACAATGTTATCAGAGTGTACAATGAATAATACGTGTGTCGTATTTCATAATTATCCAACATATACCACGGAACCATCTTATGTATAGTTTAGAACGTACTCAAATCAGTGGCCTAATATCGCCAACTTACTGATAATTACTTAGTAACTTAATTACCAAGTTATAATTTGCAATTAGTTCTCAATGCGAATACAGTTCTCGGTGATTATAGTCTATTCAATATAATTAGGCCAAATATCTCGACTAGTAATCTCTAAGGGTACAATTCTCTATATACCTTACGATTATGATATGGGATATTATATTGGAACGTACAGTCGCGCTAATAAGTGATGTCTCGGCACCAATTATGTTTTGATCAATAATTAGTATCTGCAATGGCTAACCCTTATTTCATCGTTTCGAGTGAGATATACAAGCATGTTCCTACACTTACCCACCCTATTCAACATCTGGCAGACAGTAATACAGGACAGAGCGAGCCAAACGTAATGCCAGCTGAGACATGACTTATTAGCGCCACCGTACATTATGTGCATGCTAAGATTCCTAGGTAAGATTATATTAGCTCTAGATTTCATTGTTTTCATTTGTACTGATAAGCACAACGTCGCTTGGATGTGTGTATATACTGTGTGTGTGTGTGTGGGTGTGGGTGTGTGTGTACTTACTCTAGTTGTACTTACTCTAGTTGTATTGCGGGAGTGAGCATGCTCGTTATTTCCCGCCTCCTATATGTGTAGGTGTTATATGTATCGTTGGAATGGCTGTGGATGTGTGTGTAGTCTGTATTTTTAGCCAATTGGCGACATCGGAAACGAAGGCTTAGGGTGGATCTGTATGGTACCATTCTCACTATAGACGGTACCGTCTCGCCCGAAGGCTTAGGTAGCCATCAGCTTAGGTGAACCATATGATACCCGCCTTGTACCATTTTTGCCAACCCCAGATGGGACGTCACAACATCGTCCACTTATTCCAGGTACCTATTTACAGCTAGGTGAACTGAGGCTAACACATGAAAGGAGACAAGCCCAATTTGTCTCCGCCCGGCCGGGGATTGAACCCCCGACCCCTCGTGTGTGAGACGAGAGCTCTACCTACTAGGCTACGGGCTGAGTGTGTGTGTGTGTGTGTGTGTCCTTGGTGGGCTTACGAGTACATTTGCTGGACTTACGAATACAGTTTTTATCCTTTTTGTAGGCTTATGTGTAAAAGTTGATTGAGAATAGTTTGTGCAGAGAAAAATTCAAAGTAGGATAAGCTAAGCTAGGATAGATCTAGACAATATTATTTAGATTGAAACTTAGAATACGCCTCAAACCTGCGTCGGCGTGGGTTTCTCAGTGTTAGGTATGCAGTTTTGGCTCAGGCACGGGAGTTTTGGTAGGCAACGTCTATCAGTATTAAGTAACACCCCGTTCTTAACATTAATCATCAATTACAAACCCCAATGTACTTGAATAAACTAATGAAAGCCTATGGTCCTCCCGGGATTCGAACTCGGGACACCACACCCGGAACATGAACATCTAAACCATTACACCACCAAGACAGTTATTCTGGTTATCATTAGACGATTTTCTTTAGTTTGTAATCTACCTATGCGACTCAAAGGGGTAAATACGGTCTCAATAAACCCTCTTAGTAACATAGGTCCTTCTTAAACTGCATAAAATTATATAATTTTAGTCACTATACCCTCTGAATAACAAGCCCTTCTTAAGAGGAGGTTTCCACTTGAGGGATATTTTTTCGAACTTCCTTCTCCCTCATGTTTAGCCCCATTGCTTTTGAGATTTTAAGACGTTTTCCCGATTTTAATAACTTTCGCCCCATTTCTGTCAATTTTAAGACGTTTCGTGCCATTTAGGTGTCGAGTTTTTCCTGGCGAGCGATAGCGAGCCTGTAACTTAAGAGGAATCGACCTTCGGCCGGGACATTTTTCTACCGAAATATGTACATATTTATCTTGAAAGGGGGTCTAGGGGATGTCATTTTAAGCTTGATGGAGGTCTAAGCAACACACTAGAAACCTCCCCTTAAGTAAAAGCATAGAGCAAAGGTGGAATGGAGTGTGTGTGTGTGTGTGTGTGTGTGTGTGTGATAAACGTGCTTCCCCCCCCCCCTCCCACACCACACACACATACAAACACACACACTCCACTCCACCATTCTCTTCATCTCCACATCAGCAATTCGACAGGCACAAATTTCCCGTAATTCTGCAAAAGTTTACTAACTCAATTCGCTCTCATTCTTTCTCTCTCTCTCTCTCTCTCTCTCTCTCTCTCTCTCTCTCTCTCTCTCTCTCTCTCTCTCTCTCTCTCTCTCTCTCTCTCTCTCTCTCTCTCTCTCTCTCTCTCACACTCTCTCTCTCTCTCTCTCCTGTGTGTGTACCCAAGGAGCTTAATGTCTGCTCATGAATGCAGTCTTTCTCTTCATCCTCTCACTCTCACTCACTCACTCACTCACTCTCTCTCTCACTCTCACACACTCAGTCACTCACTCTCACACACACTCTCTCTCTCTCTCTCTCACTCTCTCTCTCTCTCACACTCTCTCTCTCTCCTGCGTGTGTACCCAAGGAGCTTAATGTCTGCTCATGAATGCAATCTTTCTCTTCATCCTCTCACTCTCACTCATTCACTCACTCTCTCACTCTCACACACTCAGTCACTCAGTCACTCACACACACACACACTCTCTCTCACTCTCCCACTCTCTCTCTCTCTCTCTCTCACACTCTCTCTCTCTCCTGTGTGTGTACCCAAGGAGCTTAATGTCTGCTCATGAATGCAGTCTTTCTCTTCATCCTCTCACTCTCACTCACTCACTCACTCACTCTCTCTCACTCTCACACACTCAGTCACTCACTCTCACACACACTCTCTCTCTCTCTCACTCTCTCTCTCTCTCACACTCTCTCTCTCTCCTGCGTGTGTACCCAAGGAGCTTAATGTCTGCTCATGAATGCAATCTTTCTCTTCATCCTCTCACTCTCACTCACTCACTCACTCTCTCACTCTCACACACTCAGTCACTCAGTCACTCACTCTCACACACACTCTCTCTCTCACTCTCACTCTCTCTCTCTCTCACACTCTCTCTCTCTCCTGTGTGTGTACCCAAGGAGCTTAATGTCTGCTCATGAATGCAGTCTTTCTCTTCATCCTCTCACTCTCACTCACTCACTCACTCACTCTCTCTCTCACTCTCACACACTCAGTCACTCAGTCACTCACTCTCACACACACTCTCTCTCACTCTCACTCTCTCTCTCTCTCTCTCACACTCTCTCTCTCTCCTGTGTGTGTACCCAAGGAGCTTACTGTCTGCTCATGAATGCAGTCTTTCTCTTCATCCTCTCACTCTCACTCACTCACTCACTCACTCTCTCTCTCACTCTCACACACTCAGTCACTCAGTCACTCACTCTCACACACACTCTCTCTCACTCTCACTCTCTCTCTCTCTCTCACACTCTCTCTCTCTCCTGTGTGTGTACCCAAGGAGCTTAATGTCTGCTCATGAATGCAGTCTTTCTCTTCATCCTCTCTGCATTTCTCGCTCTTTCTCATATTATTCTCTGTATTTCCATATGTTTTTTCTCCCATAGCTTTTACTGTTATTTCCTTAAGGGGAGGTTTTTAGTTTGGTCCTTAGATATCCTTCAAGCTTAAGATTACACCCCCTTGAGCCCCTTTCAAGATAAATTTGTACATTTTTCGGTAGAAAAATTTCCCGGCTGAAAGCCGGTGTCTCTTAAATTACAGGCTCGCTATCGCTCGCCAGGATAAAATCGACACCTAAATGGCACGAAAGGTATTCAAATTGACAGAAATGGGTTGAAAGTTCTTAAAATCGTCAAAATAATGGGGCAAACGTCTTAAAATTAGAAAAACAATGGGGCTAAACATGAGGGAGAAAGGAGTAAAGAAAAAAATCCCTCAAGTGGAAATCTCCCCTTAAGCCGCTGTCACACGAGCGCTTTTTCCGTCAATTTTCCATGAGCAAGTTTGTTCTCGCTATATTTAGGGTCTCTTTTGCACTGGTATCGGTAACTAGACTGAAGGTAGAGTATGTTAGGCGGTTGAATTCTGATCCAGTGTATTATTTGAAGCTGCCAGACGATAATTGCCCGTAAAAATTGCTCGAAAAACGGCTCGTTGTGACTCCGGTTTTTTACCCTACTTCGCCCCTCCTTCAATCATTCCGCATTCCAAAAATTCCATGCCTCTAAGTGATATATATTATTATAAATTGTATATATACCCGCTAATATATATTTTCCTTCTCTCACTAGGACATCCCTGGGGGAATATAGTGCACATGAAGTAATATGGCCCACTTTAAGGAGGGTCACCGGCCTTTTTTTGTTTTTATCTTTCTCTTCTTTTCTATCTTTCCCTGGCTTGTATCCATTCGGCCCCATTCAGCCAACTGTTTTAAGACGGTTATCCCCATCCAGGTATCGATATCTTCCTGGCGAGCGATAGCGAGCCAGCATTATATGGAGAAATCCGGCTTCGCCGGAGAAATTTTTCTATCGAAAAATTTACAAATTTAGCTTGCTGTCAAAACAAATATATATATATATGCTGGCTCGCTACCGCTCGCCAGGAAAATATTGACACCTGGATGGGGGTAAACGTCTTAAAACAGTAGGCTGAATGGGGCCGAATGAATACAAGCCAAAGAGAGAGGGAGAGAAAGAGAAAAAAAGCGAGGTGGGCTCCCTTAAGTTAAAATACTCGGAAATGCGTTTAGTTTCTGTTGAGCGAGAAATTAATGGAGAGTAGTGCATATACCATAACTATATATATATATATATATATATATATATATATATATATATATATATATATATATATATATATATATATATATATATAATAGAAGGGAAGATAAGGACACAATACTGCCAATCTCCATCTATATTAACGAATTTTCGGCCACAACCAGGGATCATCATCAGGTGATCATATCGATCCTCTCTCTCTCTCTCTCTCTCTCTCTCTCTCTCTCTCTCTCTCTCTCTCTCTCTCTCTCTCTCTCTCTCTCTCTCTCTCTCTCTCTCTCAAGGAAAAGCCATGGTGATCGCCCTGGTTTAAAGACAAAATAAATAGCACTAGAGGGAATTAAGCTTCGGACATATGAGGCCTGAATAATGCCAAACAGATTAAGGCAGCCCACCTCGGTTTTTGTTCTCTTTCTCTCCCTCTCTCTTTGGCTTGTATTCATTCGGCCCCATTCAGCCTACTGTTTTAAGACGTTTACCCCCATCCAGGTGTCAATATTTTCCTGGCGAGCGATAGCGAGCCAGCATATACAGTATATATTTTTGTTTGACAGTAAGCTAAACTTGTACATTTTTCGATAGAAAAATGTCTCCGGCGAAGCCGGATTTCTCCATACAATGCTGGCTCGCTATCGCTCGCCAGAAAGAAATCGACACCTGGATGGGGATAAACGTCTTAAAACAGTTGGCTGAATGGGGCCGAATGGATACAAGCCAGGGAAAGAGATAAAATGAGAGAAAGAACAAAAAAGTCGGTGACCCTCCTTAATCCTTCACTTGTTTTTTGTTATTGTTTATGATCCTCCAGGCAGCCAGACTAATCCCAATATATTGATTATCTTGCCTGACTTACAGTATACTCGATCCTCCCACACATTACGCCAGATCACTGAATTGGCCTTCCCTTCCTCTCTTTGGTCGTCCGCCACACCAAACAATAGCGAATGTATCTATCTATCTATCTATATATCTATATACTCAGGCCCAATCTCCACTTGTCCTATTTTTTTTGGGGGGGAGAGGGGGGGGGGCCCGACTCAAGAGAGAGCCAGAATAGGGACAACACAAAAACACAACAGAAAACAATGAGCACACAAACATAAAATACTAATTCACACACATTTATACACAGGTGATAATAAGGTTATTTTACCTGTCATACATTTGCTTGAGTTCATTTATTTTAGGATTATTTGCGATTCTCTTTTTTTTTTTTTTTTCTTTTTTTTTTTTTGGATGCAGGCCATATTAACTTTTGGGACTGGGCTAACTGGAACGCGTTGTTGTTGTTATTGCTGTTCCCCAGGCTGTCTGGCCGAGCAGCCCCAAGGTCCTGAGCAAGGCCAAGGCCATAACCGAGCGCCCCCCACAGAACCCTCCCTGCTTACCACTAATAGTTGCCTGTAAGAAATCCCCCCCCTCCCCCCCACACACACACCAAAAAAAAACAAATAATAATAATAATTATTATTATTATTATTATTATAATAATAATAATAATAATAGAGAGCCAAATTCATTGTGCGTTAGAGTAAAAATGTCAGGATACACGGAGCTTGAAGCAGTCTAAGTCATAGGGTGAGGGAAAGACAGATTTAGGGAGAGTGTTCCAGAGTTTATTTGTTGAGTGGAAGCAAGACTGAGTGAGCAAGACTTGGGTTAGAGAGTTGGACAGAATAGGGATGGGAATGTTCTCCGTAAGGGAGGAGGTATACACTGAGAAAGCTATGGAAAACACTGATTATTGTAATAGTGGTAGAAGAGTGAGAGATGTGCAACCTTTCGACGTGTAGAGAGAGATTGTAAAGAACTAGTAAGAGGGAAGTGAGTGATAATACAAATTGCTTTTGACTGCCCTTTCGAGAAGTGCGACAGGGATGGAACCTCCCCACACATACAAACAGTACTCGATACATGGGCGCATAGTGCAAGAGCAAGAAACGGTGTAAGGTTGAAAAACTAATAAACTGTGTAAGGTTGAAAAACTAATAAACTGTGTAAGGTTGAAAAACTAATAAACTGTGTAAGGTTGAAAAACTAATAAACTGTGTAAGGTTGAAAAACTAATAAACTGTGTAAGGTTGAAAAACTAATAAACTGTGTAAGGTTGAAAAACTAATAAACTGTGTAAGGTTGAAAAACTAATAAAGACGGTTGAGCACACCAGGCCTAACGTCTGGGAAGCTGTTTTAGCACGAGTGGTAATATGGTCTTTCCACGAAAGGTCAGCAGAAAAGGAAACACCAAAAATATTGAGAGAAAATGAAGGGTTCATTTGTTTGTTGTTGAAGAGTAAGGGATAGTCGTGTGGAAGAATGTGACGGGTAGATAGATGGAGAAATTGGGTTTTGGAAGCTTTGAAAGTAACAAAGTCATCTCTGCCCCAATCGGAAATAGTTGATAGCTCAGAAGAAAGGTGTGCTGGGGCTTCATCACGTGACTTTTGAAATAACTGCCTGGTGGGTCGTTATGTGAAGCTAACCCCTTCTGTACCGGCGACGTATTTTTAACACTAACCAAGCAACTATTTGACAATTTTAGCCAGTTAAAAAGAGCCTCCAGCGATTAACATGCTTCGAACTATCTCACTTAACCCTTTCTATTACCACAGATCCTTCTTAAACTGCTCAAAACCGTTTAAATATAGCAAGAATAATGTATAAAAAACGGCACCGGTATAGAAAGGGTTAAATATTGTAAGGTAAAGTCATCAGCATAGTAGTGGACAGGGCTAGAGGTACAGTTGAGAAGTTCATTAAGGGGAGGTATTTAGTTTGTTCCCTAGACCTCCAGCAAGCTAAAAATTGAGCCCCTTTCAAGATAAATTTGTACATTTTTCGGTAGAAAAATTTCCCGGCTGCAAGCCGGTTCCTCTTAAATTACAGGCTCGCTATCGCTCGCCAGGATAAAATCGACACCTAAATGGCACGAAAGGTCTTAAAATTGATAGAAATGGGTTGAAAGTTCTTAAAATCGTCAAAATAATGGGGCGAACATCTTAAATTTAAAAAACAATGGGGCTAAACATGAGGGATAAAGGAGTCAAGAAAAAAATCCCTCAAGTGGATATCTCCCCTTAATATATATCAGAAGAAGAACTGGAGATAGGACAGAACCCTGAGAAACACCAGAGTTAATAAGTTAAGGGGAGACTGGCCGTTTGTTTGGTCTATTCATTCATTTATTCATATGTTTTTTTTAGTTTCCTCCCTAGACCTCCATCAAGCTTAGAAAAACACCCCCTAGACCCCCCTTCAAGATAAATTTGTACATTTTTGGGTAGAAAAATTTCCTGGCCGAAGGCCGGTTCCTCTTAAAATTGTAGGCTTGCTATCGCTCGCCAGGAAATAATCGACACCTAAATGGCACGAAAGGTCTTAAAATTGACAACGAAATGGGGCGAAAGGTGTTAAAATTGCCAAACTAATGGGCCGAGCGTCTTATAATATCAAAACTAGTGGGGCTAAACATTAGGGAGAAGGGGGTCCAGAAAAATGGTCTGCCTCCCCTTAAGAAGTTCATTAATAAATATCAGAAGAAGAACTGGAGATAGGACAGAACCCTAAGGAACACCAGAGTTGACAAGTTAAGAAAGTGAGCGATAGCCGTCCACAACCGCAGCTATGGAATGGTTAGAAAGGAAATTGGAGATAAAGGCACAGATTGAGGGATAGAAACAGAAAAATGGTAGTTTAGAAAAAAGGAATTTGCGGCAGACTCTATCAAAGGCTTTGGATATGTCTAGCGCAAAAGAAGAAGTCTCACTAAAGTCCCGAAATGAGGATGACCAAGAGTTAGTCAAATAAGAAAGGATGTCAACAGTAGAGTGGCCCTTCACTTTTTGGTCGATTTTTGCATGTATTCATTATTTTTCTAGTTTCCTCCCTAGACCTCCATCAAATTTAAAAAAAAACATCCATCAGACCCCCCTTCTAGATTAATTTGTACATTTTTCGGTAGAAAAATGTCTCGGCCAAAGGCCTATTCTTCCAACATTACAGGCTCATTATCGTTCGCCAGGTAAAAAATCGACACCTAAATAGCGCGAAAGGTCTAAATATTGACGACGAAATTGGGCGAAAGGTCTTAAAATCGACTAACTAATGGGGCAAATATCTGTTTATATTCTATTCTATTCTATTCTATTCTATTCTATATGCTCAGGCCCAATCCACATTTTTTTTTTTTTTGTTTAGCATCTTAGCATCTGAAAACTAATGGGGTTAAACTTGAGGGAGAAAGTGGTCCAGAAACCCGGCCCATCCCCCCTTTAAGGAAACTGTGTCAACTTTATCATATGGCAGTGAACTAACCAATTATGTGGATGATAATAAATATAAATGTCCAAGAAATACTGGTTTTAATTATTTACTTTCCTAAAACTGTACCTGAAGGGAAAGGTGTATGCCTCATGTGTTAGAAGTGCAATGACGTATGCCTCAGAAACATGGGCCGATAAAGTAGAGGATGTCAACAGAATGGAACGTAATGAGATGAGAATGGTGAGATGGATGTGTGGGGCCAAACTGCAGGATAGAATAACAAATGATTAGGTGAGGAGACGTTTAGGTATAAAGAGTATTAGCGAAGTGATGCGTACAAGTAGACTGGGATGGTATGGACATGTGGAGAGAATGGATGAACAAAATGCAGGTCTGTGATTGTGGAGGGTCCTGCACCAAGCGGTGGACCGAGGAAGACCTGGGATCGGACTATACGTGCCGACCTCAAATCCCAAAACTTGACAAGTGAAGCAGCCCTTAACAGGGTTGCCTGGAACGCCGCCATTAGGACAAGAGACTGAAACTGCACGTATGTGTGGAGCACTCAGTCTTAAAATGTTATGTATGTATGTATGTATGTATGTACCAATGGGTAACCAATCATGAGGTTTATGTCACTGATGTTGTTGCTGTTGTTGTTGTTGTTGGAGTGTTCGTTGAAATGTGTGCAGTAAAGCCGAGCCAGAGCGGTGAGTACTAAGGTGTTGACGTAGTGTGGTGGTGGTGTGGTGTTGGTGGGAAGTGGGTAAGAAGGTGTTGACGTAGTGTGGTGTGGTGTGGTGTTGGTGGGAAGTGGGTAAGAAGGTGTTGACGTAGTGTGGTGTGGTGTTGGTGGGAAGTGGGTAAGAAGGTGTTGACGTAGTGTGGTGTGGTGTGGTGTTGGTGGGAAGTGGGTAAGAAGGTGTTGACGTAGTGTGGTGTGGTGTGGTGTTGGTGGGAAGTGGGTATGAAGGTGTTGACGTAGTGTGGTGTGGTGTGGTGTTGGTGGGAAGTGGGTATGAAGGTGTTGACGTAGTGTGGTGTTGGTGGGAAGTGGGTATGAAGGTGTTGACGTAGTGTGGTGTGGTGTGGTGTTGGTGGGAACTGAGTAAGAAGGTGTTGACGTAGTGTGGTGTGGTGTGGTGGGGGAAGTTGGGTAGAAGGTGTTGACGTAGTGTGGTGTGGTGTGGTGTGGTGGGAAGTGGGTATGAAGGTGTTGACGTAGTGTGGTGTGGTGTTGTGTTGGTGGGAAGTGGGTAAGAAGGTGTTGACGTAGTGTGGTGTGGTGTGGTGTTGGTGGGAAGTGGGTATGAAGGTGTTGACGTAGTGTGGTGTGGTGTGGTGTTGGTGGGAAGTGGGTATGAAGGTGTTGACGTGTTGACGTAGTGTGGTGTGGTGTGGTGTTGGTGGGAAGTGGGTATGAAGGTGTTGACGTAGTGTGGTGTTGGTGGGAAGTGGGTAAGAAGGTGTTGACGTAGTGTGGTGTGGTGTGGGTGTGGTGTGGTGTGGTGTTGGTGGGAAGTGGGTATGAAGGTGTTGACGTAGTGTGGTGTGGTGTGGTGTTGGTGGGAAGTGGGTATGAAGGTGTTGACGTAGTGTGGTGTGGTGTGGTTGTGGTGTGGTGTGGTGTTGGTGGGAAGTGGGTATGAAGGTGTGACGTAGTGTGGTGTGGTGTGGTGTGGGTGGTGGGAAGTGGGTATGAAGGTGTTGACGTAGTGTGGTGTTGGGGGTGGGAAGTGGGTAGAGGTGTTGACGTAGTGTGGTGTGGTGTGGTGTTGGTGGGAAGTGGGTAAGAAGGTGTTGACGTAGTGTGGTGTGGTGTGGTGTTGGTGGGAAGTGGGTATGAAGGTGTTGACGTAGTGTGGTGTGGTGTGGTGTGGTGTTGGTGGGAAGTGGGTATGAAGGTGTTGACGTAGTGTGGTGTTGGTGGGAAGTGGGTAAGAAGGTGTTGACGTAGTGTGGTGTGGTGTGGTGTTGGTGGGAAGTGGGTAAGAAGGTGTTGACGTAGTGTGGGTGATTGGGTGTTGGTGTGGGAAGTGGGTAAGAAGGTGTTGACGTAGTGTGGTGTGGTGTGGTGTTGGTGGGAAGTGGGTAAGAAGGTGTTGACGTAGTGTGGTGTGGTGTGGTGTTGGTGGGAAGTGGGTAAGAAGGTGTTGAATAATATTATGGTCTATTTACTGACGCTACTTCCGGAAAACAGGAACAGTAACCCCAATAATATATATTTATATATGCCCGATATATATATATATATATATATATATATATATATATATATATATATATATATATAGAGAGAGAGAGAGAGAGAGAGAGAGAGAGAAGTAGAGAAGTGATGCAATACAAAAATACATTGATAAATTAATAAATGGTAGACTATATGCACATGAACAAACCTGCATTTTAATCTTCATGTATCTTTTGTTTTCAATCATAGTACACATTCACCTGTATTGGCTCTCATATTTGTTTGTTTTGTTCCTTCTCTCTCTCTCTCTCTCTCTCTCTCTCTCTCTCTCTCTCTCTCTCTCTCTCTCTCTCTCACCCTCTCTCTCTCTGTCTCACCCTCTCTCCGTCTCTCTCTCTCTCTCTCTCTCTCTCTCTCTCTCTCTCTCTCTCTCTCTCTCTCTCTCTCTCTCTCTCTCGGAATTCTTTTGTACATCAGAGATTTTCTAAACCCAATTGACTGCAAGATTAGCTCAGAACATGAACTGTTTGGAGTAGACCTCAATCTAGGTAACTCTATCTATAGGATTGTTCTGGTGTACAGGCCTCCACATCAAAATGTTGAAAAGGATGAACTTTTGTACACAAGACTGAGTGTTGTTAGAGGGTAAAACCAGTGTCATCTTAGGTGACTTCAATTGCCTAGTAAACTGGGAAGCAAAAACTGCCGATGCTGAAGGTAGGCGTCTTGTGGATTTTACTAACGATAACCTTTTGACCCAGTGGGTGAACGAGCCAACTAGAGGGAACAATATACTAGATCTTGTGTTCACAACTGAAGATAAAAGTGTGACCAGCTTATCTGTTGGGGAACCACTTGGAGGTAGTGACCACAATCTAGTTAGGTTCTCTCTTCGCACCTTTAGCAGCAAACCCACCAGTCCTCAGAGTGCAAAACTAGATTTCCGTTGTGCACATTTTGAAGGCCTTCGGGGAAGCTTTTCCCAGATCAGACTTGAGGGTGAGAATGTTAATGCGATTTGGTGCTCATTCAAAGAGCAGTTTATGGCTCGACAAGCTGCATTCATTCCTGCTAAACTTGCCAAATCAGGCTCAACCCAACCATAATGGTTCACAAGTGGCATAGCTTCAGAAATTATAAAGAGAAAGGTTGCATACAGAAAGGCCAAAAGAAGTCAAGACCAAAGAGATTTAGATTCCTTCAAAAATATGTGTAGAATCTCTTATAAAGGAAGCAAAGCGGAATGAAGAGCTCAGGGTTGCAGCCCTCTGCGAAGAGAGTCCTAAAGAGTTCTTCAGTTTTGTGAACAGCAGGAAGCCATTCAAAAGTAGCATTGGACCTCTAAAGGATCCAACAGACCAACTACAAACCTCTGACACTGATATAGCTAAATCCGTAAACGACTATTTGGCTTCAGTATTCACAAGGGAAATTACCAGTGACGTGCCAAGTTCAGGATTAGTACATGAGGGTGAAGTTCTTAGCAGAATCAGATGTACCCCAGAGGAGGTAGCAAAAAGAATAGATAAGTTAAATAGGTTCAAGTCATCCGGCCCAGATGGCTTTCTTCCTCGAGTTGTACGTGAAGTGCGATATGAAATCGCACCTTTCTTAGCAGACATCTTCAATAAATCACTAGAATATGGAGAGGTCCCTGAAGACTGGAAACTGGCCAATGTGATCCCAATCTTTAAGAAATTGGATCACGAGCGTCCCAAGAATTATCAGTCAATTAGCTTGACTTTTATCATAGTAAAACTCTTAGAAGGGATACTAGTAGACAAGATAGTTGACTACCTAGAAATACACAATTTAATCCCTTCTGTACCGGTGATGTACTTTTCCTTATATTCTGGCAACTGTTAGACGATATTATTCAGCTTAGGAAGGACGTCTACCAATTAAAAGACTACAGGCTATCTCTATTAATCCTTTTAGCTACCATATATTCTTCCTAAGCTTCATTATATCGTCTAAATGTAGCTGAAATCATATAAAGAGACGTCGCCGGTACAGAAGGGGTTAATTACAGATTCCCAACATGGATTCAGGCGACACCGATCATGTCTTACCAATTTGCTGGAGTTTGTCCAAGAAATGCTGAGTGAGTATGACAAAAGTAGAGCCATAGACATCCTTTACTTAGATTTTCAAAAAGCTTTTGAAAAAGTGCCTCATTGCAGGCTAATGTCAAAAGTGAGAGTGCTAGGTATCAATACAGAGGTCACAAATTGGATAGAAAGTTGGCTAACAGGTAGACAGCAACGAGTGGTAATCAATAGTGTTTCTTCTGAGTGGACTTCAATCACTTATGGAGTTCCACAGGGATCTGTCCTTACTCCTTGGCCCACTACTGTTTATCATATATGTCAATGACATCGCTATTGGTCTGTTGAGTGTAATGACATAAAGCTTGGAATGAATGTGAAATACCCCATTGGGGATGAACAGCTCAGAATGGACCTCGACAGACTGAGTGAATCGTCGGAGACATGGCAGATGCCTCTAAAGTTGGAAAAGTGCAAGGTGATGCATATCGGCCAAGCAAACCGCAATTCAGGCTATTCACTATTGGGAATGCCTCTGGAAGTGACTGACTTGGAAAATAATTTATGTGTTTTGATTAGCAGTGACCTTAAGTTTTCCAAGCAATGCATTGAAGTAGAGAAGAAATCTCAGAAATTATTGGGCTATATTAAGAGGCAATTTAAGTATAGAAATAAGGAAATAGTCCTCACACTTTACAACGCTCTGATACGGCCTCTCCTGGAGTATGCTGTTCAATTCTGGTCTCCAGCACTCAGGAAAGGTATAAAGCGACTGGAAAGAGTACAAGCTAGGGCTACAAAGTTTATTTCATCGCTTGGAAAAATGAGCTATGAGGACCGGTTGAGAGCTCTTGATCTCTTGATCTCTCTCCTTCCACTTCGAGTATCTCCTCGGAATGGACCGCAAGGTCTCTGAGATACTAACTATTCCTTGTAACTCCTTGTAACTCTCCCATATGAGGAGCGTTGGAGCATTAATGATCAAAGTTTATATTTTTCCCGTCGCTAACTTCAAACTATTTTTAGGACGAGTCAACTTGAGTCCTTGGCTTTCAATTAAGGGGATAGTGCTTGGTTTTTGGTCTATATATTTATGTATTTATTGTTTAGTTTCCTCGCTAAACCTCCATCAAGCTTAAAAAAACACCCCCTAGGCCCCTTTTCAAGATAAATTTGTAAATTTTTCGGTAGAAAAATGTCCCGGCCGAAAGCCGGTTCCTTTTAAAATTAGAGGCTCGCTATCGCTCGCCAGGAAAAAATCGATACCTAAAGGACACGAAAGGTCTTACTATTGACAACAAAAGTAGTCGACAGGTCTCAAAATCGCCAAACGAACGGAACGAACGTCTTAAATCCTCAAAACTAATCTGCTAAACATGAGGGAGAAGGGGGTCCATAAAAAGCGAGTACCACCCCCTTATAACTTTTATTTCACCGGCTCTCTCTCCTTCTCCCTTTTCTGTGCGTTATTGCTTTCTCCCCCTCTAGGCTTCTCCCCCTCGCTCTCCAGTCCATCATTTTTGTTATGGTATATATAGAGAGACAGACAGACAGATAGGTGGATAGATAGATAGATAGATATATAGGTGGATAGATAGATAGATAGATAGATAGGTAGGTATATACAGACAGACAGATAGGTGGATAGATAGATAGATAGATATATAGGTGGATAGATAGATAGATAGATAGATAGATAGATAGATAGATAGGTATATACAGACAGACAGATGTATTATGTTCCCTCCACCAACCGACTTTACTTCTAAACTCAATTAATGAAATCAACAAATACATGTGGCAGTCCAGGGATTCGAACCTAGGATGCTCACACAGAAATTCAGTGCATTTATCCATTGTTCTACGAAGGGTGAGGTGGGTGGGGAGAGAGCCTTCTGTTTTGCTGTCCTTGCCTTCCACTTTGTAGCAAATTCTATTTTAGCATTAAGGCCGGACAACCTACTAGGGACAGCAAGGTCTGTGTAGTCTATGCATCTATGTAACTATATGTAACTCTCTCTCTCTCTCTCTTTCTTTTGCCTCAGTATTCACAAGGGAAAATACCAGTGACATGCCAAGTTCAGGACTAGTACATGAGGGTGAAGTTCTTAGCAGAATTAGATGTACCCCAGAGGAGGTAGCAAAAAGAATAGATAAGTTAAATAGGTTCAAGTCATCCGGCCCAGATGGCTTTCTTCCTCGAGTTGTACGAGAAGTGCGAGATGAAATCGCACCTTTCTTGGCAGACATCTTCAATAAATCACTAGAAAATGGAGAGGTCCTTGAAGACTGGAAACTGGCCAGTGTGACCCCAATCTTAAAGAAAGGGGATCACGAGTGTCCCAAGAATTATCGGCCAATTAGCTTGACCTCTATCATAGTAAAACTCTTAGAAGGTATACTAGTAGACAAGATAGTTGATTACCTAGAAATCCACATTTTAATTACAGATTCCCAACATGGATTCAGGCAACACCGATCATGTCTTACCAATTTGCTGGAATTTTTCCATGAAATGCTGAGTGAGTAGAAAGTAGAGCCATAGACATCCTTTACTTAGATTTTCAAAGAGCTTTTGACAAAGTGCCTCATTGCAGGCTAATGTCAAAAGTGAGAGTGCTAGGTATCAATACAGAGGTCACAAATTGGATAGAAAGTTGACTAACAGGTAGACAACAACGAGTGGTAATCAATGGTGTTTCTGCTGAGTGGACTGCAGTCACTTCTGGAGTTCCACAAGGATCTGTCCTTGGCCCACTTCTGTTTATCACATAAATTATGTCAATGACATAGATATTGGTCTGTTGAGCGTGATCTCCAAGTTTGTAGGTGACATAAAACTTGGAATGAATGTGAAAGACCCCAAAGGGGTTGAACAGCTCAAGATAGACCTTAACAGACTGGGTGAATGGTCGGAGACATGGCAGATGCCTCTAAGCTTGGAAAAGTGCAAGGTGATGCATATCGGCCAAGCAAAACCCAAGTCAGGCTATTCACTATTGGGAATGCCTCTAGAAGTGACTGACTTGGAAAAGGATTTGGGTGTTCTGATCAGCAGTGACCTAAAGTTTTCCAAGCAGTGCATTGAAGTAGAGAAGAAAGCTCAGAAATTATTGGGCTATATTAAGAGGCAATTTAAGTATAGAAATAAGGAAATAGTCCTCACACTTTACAACGCTCTGATACGGCCTCTCCTGGAGTATGCTGTTCAGTTCTAGTCTCCAGCACTCAGGAAAGATATATAGGACTAGGAAGAGTACAAGCTAGAGCTACAAAGCTTATTCCAACGCTTAGAAGACTGAGCTATGAGGACCGGTTGAGAGCTCTTGATCTCTTCCCGTTGGAGACACGTAGACTACGAGGTCAGCTCATTGAAGTATTTAAAATACTTAATGGGTTTGACAATGTGGATTATAGCAAAATGTTTAGCCTCAATATGAATACAACATTTCCATGGCTGGAAATTAGAATGGAAAGGTTCAGCACTAGTATTTGTGGAAACTTTTTCACATATAAGATCTGTTCTACCTGGAACAAACTTCCCTCCGAAGTTGTAAACAGATCTTCAGTAGAGCAGTTCAAGATGAGAGTAAATAGTATTTTGCACACTCTGTAAAGAGTGTAGTGCACTAAACAGTCTCTCTCCTTCCACCTCGAGTATCTCCTCGGAATGGACCGCAAGGTCTCTGAGGTACTAACTATTCATTGTAACTCCTTGTAACTCTAACTCCCTAACTCTCTCTCTCTCTTTGATGATAATGGAAGGAGACGAGGACAAATTACGGCTTCCGTTTTTCTCCTTTTCCTTTTTCCCCTCAGCCTTTTACGCTTCACCTTTTGTTTGCTTGTTCTCATCTCCACCTTTTATATAAAGAATAATGTTTGTTATTCTACCTTTTACCTGTTTATTTACATTTTATATTGCGTATGGTATAAGTTCATTTTTATGTCAATATTTGTGTGTATCTTCTTTATATAATTGTTAATGTTATAGCTTTGGGATGTTCAATAGGTACCGGTGTACAATTAATAACATCATATTGGTTCCTGACTTTCATCTTAATATATATATATATATATATATATATATATATATACATATACAGTATATATACAGTATATATACATACTATATATATATATATATATATATATATATAGATATATATATATATATATATATATATATATATATATATATATATATATATATATATATATATATATATACTGTACATGCATATATATATATATATATATATATATATATATATATACAGTATATATATATATATATATATATACTGTACATGCATATATATACAGTATATGCAGTACGTATATACAGAGTATGTATAATTTTGTAATTATTTTGTTTTATTTATTTATTTACAACAGTGCTTTATGACATTTATTCTGTCATTTCCCATGAGGTGATGGTTATATATCCATTCTGACAATGTTTAGATGATTGTGTTCATCATAGAAGGGTTATGTCTAACTCAAAGAATTAAATATCAAAAGTTCGTATACATTTTTATTCCAATAAAACTCTTTGAGCTTAAAGGTGGGGGCTCATGGGTTGAGATAAACATGGAATGATAATCGCCAAGCTGTACATAATTATCTTGCAAAATGCAATGGCACTGAAATAATTATTAACAATGGTATAAAGGATTTTGTGGATCGTCTATACCGGGCCTGTGACGTCACAAGAGTGTAAGTCCACCATCCAGTCTAGGATAAGGATACTGGTGTGACGTCACTATGACGTCACAGGCCCGGTATAGACGATCCACAAAATCCTTTATACCACTGTTAATAATTATTTCAGTGCCATTGCATTTTGCAAGATAATTATGTACAGCTTGGCGATTATCATTCCATGTTTATCTCAACCCATGCGCCCCCACCTTTAAGGGAGCCCACCTCGCTTTGTTTGTCTCTTCTCTCCCTTTCTCTTTGGCTTGTATCCATTCGGCCCCATTCAGCCTACTGTTTTAAGACGTTTACCCCCATCCAGGTGTCAATATTTTCCTGACGAGCGGTAGCGAGCCAGCATATATTATATATATATATTTTTTTTTACAGCAAGCTAAATTTGTACATTTTTCGATAGAAAAATGTAACTCCATACAATGCTGACTCGCTTTCGAAATCGACACCTGGATGGGGATAAACGTCTTAAAACAGTTGGCTGAATGGGGCCGAAGGGATACAAGCCAGGGAAAGAGAGAAAAGGAGAGAAAGAGAAAAAAAGCGAGGTGGGCCCCCTTAAACACGGTTGAATTCCGAGAGAACTTTCCGAGTTGAACCCTTTGATTCCCAGAGAGCAGTTTGAGGGAGTTTTAGTTTTAACTCTGTTATTCCAAAATACCTCGCAATGTTTAATGAAAGCACCTGGTTGTCGGGGAATTACATTTATAGTTCGCTACTCGTCTGATACAATTGGGAGCATTAACTTGAAACTCTAACGACAATGTCATTCATTTCTTATTGTTATCCAGGATTTTATATACGGAATACCCCCCTTCTCTCTCTCTCTCTCTCTCTCTCTCTCTCTATATATATATATATATATATATATATATATATATATATATATATATATATATATTCTATATATATATATATATATATATATATATATATATATATATATATATATATATATATATATATATATACAATTATACATATATCCCTTTCTTTGCTATTAATCTATCTCCCTTTCTCTTTCTCTCTCTCACTCTCTCTCCACACACCCCCCACCCCCACCCCCCCACCCACACTAGATTACATTACACCATTAGTCTTCCATAACCCTTAATTCTCCCCCCCTCAGGGCCGCGCAAGAAGAAGAAGATAAGACAGAAAGTTATAATAGAAGAACCCCCCCCCAAAAACAATAAATAAACAATCAATAATATATACTATTTCCATTAAGAGGGTGACCTGCTTTGTGTTATTTCTGTCCTTTTCTCTCTTTCTCTGGCTTGTATCCATTCGGCCCCATTCAGCCAACTATTTTAAGACGTTTATCCCCATCTAGGTGTCGATTTCTTCCTGGCGAGCGATAGCGAGCCAGCATTATATGAAGAAATCCGGCTTCGCCGGAGAAATTTTTCTATCGAAAAATGTACAAATTTAGCCTGCTGTCAAACAAAAATAAAAAAATATGATGGCTCGCTACCGCTCACCAGTACAAAATTGACACCTGGATGGGGATAAACGTCTTAAAATAGTAGGCTGAATGGGGCCAAATGGATACAAGCCAGAGAAAGATAGAAAAGGACAGAAATAACCAAAAGCAGGTCACCCGCCTTAAGGGGAAGTATTTGTTTTGTCTGGACCCCTTCTCCTTCATGTTTAGCCCCATTAGTTTGCAGATTTTAAGCCGTTCGCCCAATTAACTTGGCCTTAAATACTACTAGACAGGGACGGTTCATAGGAGAAGAATAGGACAGCAAAGTAGACCGGAAAATAGGATGGAGTTTAATCTTATGGGTCAGGAAATGCCTACAAGGATTTTTTTTTTTTTTTTGATAGAGTGTAGAAATAAATTAGTATGATAGGGAATCTACATTTAGAGAGAGAGAGAGAGAGAGAGAGAGAGAGAGAGAGAGAGAGAGAGAGAGAGAGAGAGAGAGAGAGAGAGAGAGAGAGCACACCCACTCACACTCACAGTTTGCCAATCAATGCAACATTTCAACAACTTTCTCCGAGGTTTGCAATTGTGTGAAGGTCTGGCGGCAAGGGATGACGTCACCAACAAAACCAAAACATATTTTTATATATTTTTAAGGGAGCCCACCTCGCTTTTTTTTTCTCTTTCTCTCCCTTCTTGTTGGTATGTATCCATTCGGCCCTATTCAGCCTACTGTTTTAAGACGTTTAACCCCATCCAGGTGTCAATATCTTCCTGGCGAGCGGTAGCGAGCCAGCATATATAAAAACAAATGTTTACAGTAAGCTAAATTTGTACATTTTTCGATAGAAAAATCTCTCCGGCGAAGCCGGATTTCCCCATACAATGCTCGCTCGCTATTCCTCGCCAGGAAGAAATAGACACCTGGATATGGGGATAAACGTCTTAAAACAGTTGGCTGAATGGGGCCGAGTGGATACAAGCCAGGGAAAGAGAGAAAAGGAGAGAAAGATATACAAAAGCCGGTGACCCCACTTAAGACGACGGTCAACCTGTGAGTTTTGAAGTGGAAAAATTTTATTATTTTTTCCTCTTACATTTGCTGTTATTATTGGTTTGCGCTCTTGTGTTACCTTTGCTTTGCTGTTGATTTTTTTGTTTTCCTTTTTTTTTTTTTTTTTTTCTGATGGCGTTGGTGTTGCTTTGTTTTGTTAAATATTTTACAAATAAATAAACATCGTTGGAACTTGTGCCAAAACCGAGCGGCAATGTTTAATGTGAGGGGATAATTAAAGAGACAGTACCGTTCCGTTATTTAAAGAGACAGTACCGTTCCGTTATTTAAAGAGACAGTACCGTTCCGTTATTTAAAGAGGTAGTAGCGTTCCGTTATTTAAAGAGGCAGTACCGTTCCGTTATTTAAAGAGACAGTACCGTTCCGTTATTTAAAGAGGCAGTACCGTTCCGTTATTTAAAGAGACAGTACCGTTCCGTTATTTAGAGACAGTACCGTTCCATTATTTAAAGAGACAGTACCGTTCCGTTATTTAAAGAGACAGTACCGTTCCGTTATATAAAGAGACAGTACCGTTCCGTTATATAAAGAGACTACCGTTCCGTTATTTAAAGAGACAGTACCGTTCCGTTATTTAAAGAGACAGTACCGTTCCGAATTTTACTGGACCCCTTTCTCCCTCATATTTAGCCCCATTGCTTTTGAGATTTTAAGACAGTCGCCCCATTAGTTTGGCGATTTTAAGAACTTTCGCCCGATTTCCGTCAATTTTAAACCTTTCGTGCAATTTAGGTGTCGATTTTATCCTGGCGAGCGATAGCGAGCCTGTAATTTAAGAGGAACTGGCTTTCAGCCGGGACATTTTTCTACAAAAAAATTTACAAATTTATCTTGAAAGGGGCTCAAGGGGGTGTAATCTTAAGCTTGATGGATATCTAGGGACCAAACTAAAAACCTCCCCTTAAGCAAACAACATATAGAATTTAGATAAAACGCCAAAACGTGTATGTAGACCATCAATAGTCAAACACTACAGTAGTACACTATTTATATGATTAAGTACAGAGGAATGGACAACATTCATTTTGTAGCAAAGATAATGTTAATGTGCATAACATACAGTTCAACCCTCGTTAACCGGCCAGCTTTGAACTTTCCCACCACTTGAATCTAGGAGGCTTTTTTTAAATGTTGGGTTTTCACATATTCATATATTTGAAAGGAAATGGCCACACCTGGGTTAGCTATATACAGTATATAAATGGCCACACCTAGGTTAGCTATATACAGTATATAAATGGCCACACCTAGGTTAGCTATATACAGTATATAAATGGCCACACCTAGGTTAGCTATATACAGTATATAAATGGCCACACCTGGGTTAGCTATATACAGTATATAAATGGCCACACCTAGGTTAGCTATATACAGTATATAAATGGCCACACCTGGGTTAGCTATATACAGTATATAAATGGCCACACCTAGGTTAGCTATATACAGTATATAAATGGCCACACCTAGGTTAGCTATATACAGTATATAAATGGCCACACCTAGGTTAGATATATACAGTATATAAATGGCCACACCTAGGTTAGCTATATACAGTATATAAATGGCCACACCTAGGTTAGCTATATACAGTATATAAATGGCCACACCTAGGTTAGCTATATACAGTATATAAATGGCCACACCTAGGTTAGATATATACAGTATATAAATGGCCACACCTAGGTTAGCTATATACAGTATATAAATGGCCACACCTGGGTTAGCTATATACAGTATATAAATGGCCACACCTAGGTTACCTATATACAGTATATAAATGGCCACACCTGGGTTAGCTATATACAGTATATAAATGGCCACACCTAGATTAGCTATATACAGTATAAAAATGGCCACATCTGGGTTAGATATATACAGTATATAAATGGCCACACCTAGGTTAGCTATATACAGTATATAAATGGCCACACCTAGGTTAGATATATACAGTATATAAATGGCCACACCTAGGTTAGCTATATACAGTATATAAATGGCCACACCTAGGTTAGATATATACAGTATATAAATGGCCACACCTAGGTTAGATATACAGTATATAAATGGCCACACCTAGGTTAGATATATACAGTATATAAATGGCCACACCTAGGTTAGATATACAGTATATAAATGGCCACACCTAGGCTAGATATACCGTATATAAATGGCCACACTTAGGCTAGATATACCGTATATAAATGGCCACACCTAGGCTAGATATACCGTATATAAATGGCCACACCTAGGTTAGCTATATACAGTATCAAAATGCAGCACTCACTGTTATCTAGCAAATGTAGAAGATTACCTACACCAAGTGCTTCAGGTTTGATGGTGAAAATACGAGGAAACCTTTGGCCTACATGACACATACCGTATGTACGTATTTCCATTTGAACGTTCGGATGGCACAGGACTTTCATTTGAACGTTCGGATGGCACACGACTTTCATTTGAACGTTCGGATGGCACACGACTTTCATTTGAACGTTCGGATGGCACCACACGACTTTCATTTGAACGTTCGGATGGCACACGACTTTCATTTGAACGTTCGGATGGCACACGACTTTCATTTGAACGTTCGGATGGCACACGACTTTCATTTGAACGTTCGGATGGCACACGACTTTCATTTGAACGTTCGGATGGCACACAACTTTCATTTGAACGTTCGGATGGCACAGGACTTTCATTTGAACGTTCGGATGGCACAGGACTTTCATTTGAACGTTCGGATGGCACACGACTTTCATTTGAACGTTCGGATGGCACACGACTTTCATTTGAACGTTCGGATGGCACACGACTTTCATTTGAACGTTCGGATGGCACACGACTTTCATTTGAACGTTCTCATGGCACACGACTTTCATTTGAACGTTCGGATGGCACACGACTTTCATTTGAACGTTCGGATGGCACACGACTTTCATTTGAACGTTCGGATGGCGCACGACTTTCATTTGAACGTTCGGATGGCACACGACTTTCATTTGAACGTTCTCATGGCACACGACTTTCATTTGAACGTTCGGATGGCACAGGACTTTCATTTGAACGTTCGGATGGCACAGGACTTTCATTTGAACGTTCGGATGGCACAGGACTTTCATTTGAACGTTCGGATGGCACACGACTTTCATTTGAACGTTCGCATGGCACACGACTTTCATTTGAAAGTTCGGATGGCACAGGACTTTAGCTAGTAAACAGTCGTGCAATGATTGATTATTGATTATGGATTAAGGGGAGATTTCCACTTGAGGGATCTTTTGCTGGATCCCTTTCTCCCCCCCATGACAACTGTGAGGGTATGTTGTGTGTTTCGTGGACCGCCCCATGACAACTGTGAGGGTATGTTGTTGTGTGTTTCGTGGACCACCCCATGACAACTGTGAGGGTATGTTGTTGTGCGTTTCGTGGACCGCCCCATGACAACTGTGAGGGTATGTTGTTGTGTGTTTCGTGGACCGCCCCATGACAACTGTGAGGGTATGTTGTTGTGTGTTTCGTGGACCACCCCATGACAACTGTGAGGGTATGTTGTGTGTTTCGTGGACCGCCCCATGACAACTGTGAGGGTATGTTGTTGTGTGTTTCGTGGACCACCCCATGACAACTGTGAGGGTATGTTGTTGTGTGTTTCATGGACCACCCCATGACAACTGTGAGGGTATGTTGTTGTGTGTTTCGTGGACTGCCTCATGACAACTGTGAGGGTATGTTGTTGTGTGTTTTGTGGACCACCCCATGACAACTGTGAGGGTATGTTGTTGTGTGTTTCGTGGACCGCCCCATGACAACTGTGAGGGTATGTTGTTGTGTGTTTCGTGGACCGCCCATGACAACTTTGAGGGTATGTTGTTGTGTGTTTCGTGGACCACCCCATGACAACTGTGAGGGTATGTTGTGTGTTTCGTGGACCGCCCCATGACACCTGTGAGGGTATGTTGTTGTGTGTTTCGTGGACCACCCCATGACAACTGTGAGGGTATGTTGTTGTGTGTTTCGTGGACCGTCCCATGACAACTGTGAGGGTATGTTGTTATGTGTTTCGTGGACCGCCCCATGACAACTGTGAGGGTATGTTGTTGTGTGTTTCGTGGACCACCCCATGACAACTGTGAGGGTATGTTGTTGTGTGTTTCATGGAACGCCCCATGACAACTGTGAGGGTATGTTGTTGTGTGTTTTGTGGACCGCCCCATGACAACTGTGAGGGTATGTTGTTGTGTGTTTCGTGGACTGCCCCATGACAACTGTGAGGGTATGTTGTTGTGTGTTTTGTGGACTGCCCCATGACAACTGTGAGGGTATGTTGTTGTGTGTTACGTGGACCACCGCATGACAACTGTGAGGGTATGTTGTTGTGTGTTTCGTGGACCGCCCCATGACAACTGTGAGGGCATGTTGTTGTGTGTTACGTGGACCGCCCCATGACAACTGTGAGGGTATGTTGTTGTGTGTTACGTGGACCGCCCCATGACAACTGTGAGGGCATGTTGTTGTGTGTTTCGTGGACCGCCCCATGACAACTGTGAGGGTATGTTGTTGTGTGTTACGTGGACCGCCCCATGACAACTGTGAGGGTAAGTTGTTGTGTGTTACGTGGACTGCCCATCGTGACAACAAAGCTTTCTCTCCCATGTTTTAGGATGAATTCAAGCCCGTGCCTTTTAACGGGAGGTTTTTAGTTTGGTCTTTAGATATCCTTCAAGCTTAAGATTACATCCCCTTGACCCCCTTTCAAGATAAATTTGTACATTTTTCGGTAGAAAAATGTCCCGGCTGAAAGCCGGTTCCTCTTAAACTACAGGTTCGCTATCGCTCGCCAGGATAAAATCGATCCCTACATGGCACAAAAGGTCTTAAAATTGACAGAAATGGGTCGAAAGTTCTTAAAATCGTCAAAATAATGGGGCGAATGTCTTAAAACTAAAAAAGCAATGGGGCTAAACATGAGGGAGAAAGGAGTCAAGAAAAAATCCCTCAAGTGGAAATCTCCCCTTAACAGTACGCCCGGGCCCCATGGCGCAATGTCGGAGCGTACTTTTAATAGTACGCCCATGCTCCGCGGGTTAAGGGGAAGTTTTTGTTTTTTTGTAGACCCCCTTCTCCCTCGTGTTTAGCTCTATTGGTTTTGAGATTTTAAGATATTCACCCCATTAGTTTGGCCATTTTAAGACCATTCGCCCCATTTCTCTGTCAATATTAAGACCTTTTGTGCCATTTACGTGTCGATTTTTTTCCTGGCGAGCGATAGCGAGCCTGTAATTTAGGACGAACTGACCCAAAAAAGTACACCTGTATCTTTTGGGTATCTACAATATAAGAAGATAAATAAATAAACCAATAAATACGCCCATCCCCCCTTAAGGTCAGGAATCAGTTAGAAGTGCCAAACCAAGAAGTGCGAAAAAGAGTTAAAACTTCGAGAGTGAAGTCAGGTGGGATAACTCTTCTTAACTCTCCCAGACACTCACTCACTCTCTTTCTCTCTCTCTCTCTCTCTCTCTCTCATATAATAGGTGTTGGTGTTGAAGTGGTGGGCTGGTGTGTGTGTGTGTGTGTGAGTGAATGTGTGTGTGTGTGTGTGTGTGAGTGAGTGTATATATATGTGTGTGTGTGTATGTGTGTGTGTGTGTGTGTATATGTGAAGCAGCGGCCTCTGGTGCCCTGAACAATAACCTCTCCACCCATACCTTAATACAAGGAAGGCACTCCGTACAATAGCAAAGAGGAAGGGGTCTTTACCTAAGACGCTTAAGGGGAGATTTCCACTTGAGGGATTTTTTTCTTTACCCCTTTCTCCCTCATGTTTAGCCCCATTGCTTTTGAGATTTTAAGACGTTCGCCCCATTAGTTTGTCGATTTTAAAAACTTTCACCCCATTTATGTCACTTTTAAAACCTTTCGTCCCATTTAGGTGTCGATTTTTTTCCTGGCGAGCGATAGCGAGCCTGTAATTTAAGAGGAACCGGCCTTCGGCCGGGACATTTTTCTACCGAAAAATGTACAAATTTATCTTGAAAGGGGGTCATGGGGGTGTAATTTCAAGCTTGATGGAAGTCTAGGAAACACACTAAAAACCTCCCCTTAAGAGGTTTATTTATTTGGTCATGTATGTGTCTTTTTACTATATTATTCAGGTTTCTCCGTAGACCTCCATAAAGCTTATAAAAACACCCGCTCAAAACCCCTCTTTAAGATAAATGTGTTAATTTTTCGATAGAAAAATGTCCCGGCCAAAGGCCGCTTTCTCTTAAATTGTAGGCTCGCTATCGCTCGCTATCGCTCGCTAGGAAAAAATCGACACCTAAATGACACAAAAAGTCTTAATATTGGCCAAGAAATGGAGCGAAAAGTCTTAAAATAGCCAAAGTATTGAGCCGAACGTCTTAAAATCTGAAATCTAATGGGGCTAAACATGATGCAGAAGGGGGACCAGAAAAACGACCCATCTCCCCTTAACCGGCCTCAAGGGACTGGAGTTCTCGAAAAGAGGCTCCACTCCTGATGGTATTCTTGACTTACAGTGTGCTGGCTTAGTAATCCAGAAGGGTTGATAGCCTCTCAAGTCCTATTTTAAGGGGAGGTATTTAGTTTATTCCCTACGTTTTCATCAAGCTTAAAATTACACCCCCTAGACCCCCTTTCAAGATAAATTTGTACATTTTTCGGTAGAAAAATTTCCCGGCCGCTCTTAAATTACAGGCTCGCTATCGCTCGCCAGGAAAAAATCGAGACCTTCATGGCACGAAAGGTCTTAAAATTGACAGTAATGGGGCAAAATGTCTTAAAATGTCCAAACTACTAGGGCGAACGTCTTAAAATCTCAAAAGCAATGGGGCTAAACATGAGGGAGAAAGGGGTCCAGAAAAAAAAAGTCTCTCAAGTGGAAAATATCTCCCCTTAACTCACTGACTAAGTATAGTGTACCCGCGCGAAAGGTACTGGACGTGTGTTTCCGGTTGTGTCACTATATCATCATCATCGTCATCATCGTCATCATCGTCATCATCGTCATCATCGTCATCATCGTCATCATCGTCATCATCGTCGTCATCGTCGATATCATTCATTATTTCTGCCCAGACGTCGTAATTGGTGACTTGCGAGTTTCGGGCTATAAGGAAGTTGGAGCTGTAGACAACGATATTATTTTTATTAATCTCACCACCACACCCCCAATTTAAGGGGAGATATCGACTTGAGGGATTTTTTTTCTGGACCCCTTTCTCCCTCATGTTTAGCCCCATTGCTTTTGATATTTTAAGACAGTCGCCCCATTAGTTTGGAGATTTTAAGAACTTTCGCTCCATTTCCGTCAATTTTAAGACCTTTCGTACAATTTAGGTGTCGATTTTATCCTGGCGAGCGATAGCGAGCCTGTAATTTAAGAGGAACCGGCTTTCAGCCGGGAAATTTTTCTACCGAAAAATGTACACATTTATCTTGAAAGGGGCTCAAGGGGGTGTAATCTTAAGCTTGATGGATATCTAGGGACCAAACTAAAAACCTCCCCTTAACAGCATTGCCAGATATAATACGGTCGTAGTACATTTATAAACACATAGAACCCAATTCAACATGCCATTTATCCATCAGAAACGTAGATTATTATTGCATTTCGATTTAACGCCGATGTTTACGGCCCCAACTTCCTTATAGCCTGAAACTCGCAAGTCGACAATTAACCACTTGCGAGTTTCAGGCTATAAGGAAGTTGGAGCCGTGGCCATCAGTATTTAGCAGAATTGTCAGCTAAAATACGGTCGTAATACATGAAACATGAGGGAGAAAGGGGTCCAGAAAAAAATCCTCCAGGTGGCAATCTCCCCTTAACCCTTTGAAGCTCTGACGCGTTTTAGCAGTTTATTTTGGCTACCATTAGACGGTTTTATGCAGCTTAGGAAGTAGCTGTGGGTATTAAAAGGGTATATACCATCCCAATCAACCCTCTGACTTCCATATACCGTTACTAATCTGGATAAAGCCGTCTAATAGTAGCCAGAAAACAACAGAAACGCGCATTGGAGCTTGAAAGGGTTAATCCTATGAGAATGTTCATAATATATATGCGTTTTTATCCACATCTAATCCCGATTTTCCACAAGTTCGCTGATGCAGGCAAAGAAAACCAATTTGCAATGATTTGTTGAACTGTAGAGACAATTGGAGCGCCTGGTTTCCATATTTAGTTATTGTTGTTCCTTGATGAAGCTCCCCTGTTGGTTAAGGGGAGATCTCCACTTGAGGGATTTTTTGCTTGACCCCTTTCTCCCTCACGTTTAGCCCCATTGCTTTTGATATTATAAAACGTTTGCCCCATTAGTTTAGCGATTTTAAGAACTGTCACCCCATATTAAGAACTTTCGTGCAATTCAGGTGTCGATTATATCCTGGCGAGCGATAGCGAGCCTGTAATTTAAGAGGAACCGGCCTTTGGCCGGGACATTTTTCTACCGAAAAATGTACAAATTTATCTTGAAAGGGACTCGAGGGGGTGTAATTTTAAGCTTGATGGAGGTCTAGGGAACAAACTAAATACTTCCCCTTAAGGGGTGGTGTTTAGTTTCCTCCCTAGACTTCCATCAAGCTTAAAATTACACTCCCTAGACCCTCTTTCAAGATAAATTTGTAAATTTTTCGGTAGAAGAATGTCCCGGCCGAAGGCCGATTACTCTTAAATTACAGGCTCGCTATCGCTCGCCAGGATAAAATCGACACCTAAATGGCACGAAAGGTCTTAAAATTGACAGAATGGGGCGGAAATTCTTAAAAATCACCAAACTAATGGGGCAAACGTCTTAAAATCTCAAAAGCAATGGGGGTAGACATGAGGGAGAAAGGGGTCAAGAAAAAAGTCCCTCAAGTGGAAATCTCCCCTTAAGGGGGGATGGGCCGGTTTTCTGGTCCCCCTTCTTCCTCGTGTTTAGCCCCACTAGTTTTCAGATGTTAAGATGTTTGCCCCATTAGTTTGGCGATTTTAAGGCCTTTCGACCCATTTCTTCGTCAATAGTTAGACCTTTCGTGCTATTTAGGTGTCTATTTTGTCCCTGGCGAACGATAGTGAGCCTGTAATGTTGGAAGAACCGGCCTTTGGCCGGGAAATTTTTCTACCGAAAAATGTACAAATTAATCTAGAAGGGGGATCTAATGGGTGTTTGTTTGTTTTTTAATTTGATGGAGGTCTAGGGAAGAAACTAGAAAAATAATGAATATATTAAAAAATCGCCCAAAAAGTGAACCATCTCCCTGTAATGCCCGAGTGAACTCGTGTCTGCTGGGGCACAGAGCAACTACCAGGTTATCCAGAGACCAGTATTTTCATTCCATTTAAATGTACAGCCTGGAAGTAATTTGAGTCAACATGGCAATATTGAGCCATTCCGTGTTTGAGGACGAGGACGGCAATTATTTATTTTTATTTTTTATTTTTTTGCTAGACGCCGTAATTCCCGGGAAGGATTGGCAATGTTGCCACTGTCATTTTTCATCGCTATATTATAATGCTGAAAACAATCCTATTTTGATCAATAAGATTATGGGCGACATAAACAATACTGCAAACAATATTGAGCAAAATTATACCTTGCCTAAAGAACAAACCATACGAGGAGCGTCTTAGATAATTAAATCTATTTCCTTTAACCCAGCGCAGATTAAGAGATGACTTAAATTCAAGTGTTGAAAATTATCAAAGCCATCGACAATATGGAACTGTAGTAAGTACTTCACTATCGACCAATCTAATTATACCCGGGGAAACGGTTGCAAAATTATTGGTAAATCTTTTAACTCACATGAGTCTAAGAATGTCTTTAATGGGCTTCCCGAGACGTTATAGACTGCAGCACCGTTGATTCGCCTAGACAAACATCTTGCCTCAAACCCGCGACTGACTGCGTTTGTAAATGAATACATATTTTTGTTTTCCCCTCAGATCCATCAAGGATTATTTCATTTATAAATTACTAAGATGTTACTCTCTTTTTCCCAGATATACGAAAGATCACTTATAACTGTGTTATGTTACTAACCCAACTGTACCCTACTAACATCTCTTAATTCTGCCACGGACATTAGTTCCAGAGCAGTAGTTCCCTTTCCAATTTCCCCTTACCCACTCTAAACCACTGTTTGCACACTTGATCCTCAGTGTGTTGGAGGACAAGCAGCCTAGAGGGACCGGGAGACCTGTTGTTGCTTGATTTCCTTTGTACTTATTTGTACTTTGTACTCATTCCATCATCAATATACGAGTATCGAGTTTCTGTTTGAGTGTTTATGTGAGTTTTATATTAATTACAGTTAGTTCAGTTTTGTAAACTCGGTGGTATGAAATTAATTGTGTTGTGTGGCTGATTATATTATCTTAATGAGCAAGACAAAGAGACAAAGAAATTAGGGGAGAGAGAGAGAGAGAGAGGGTGTGTGTGTGTGTATAAACGATGCGAGGGTAAACATATTGATAATTTTTTTATATCGATATCTATCTATCTATCTATCTATATGCTCAGGCCCAATCCCAATCAGGCCCAATCATATATCGATATGATTTAGATAAAAGTTTAATTAAACAAGTTTATAAACAAACTTGGATTACCTTGATTAATTTATATATATATACTGTATACATATATACTTATATATATATATACTGTATACATATATACTTATATATATATATACTGTATACATATATACTTTTATATATATATACTGTATACATATATACTTATATATATATATACTGTATACATATATACTTATATATATATATACTGTATACATATATACTTTTATATATATATATATACTGTATACATATATACTTTTATTCTTATATGAAAGATGGTCATCTAATGGATATCTGATGATCAGTGTACTTGTATAATAATTTAGTGTTGTTAAGGGGTGACCTGCTTTTTTATCTTTCTCTCCTTTTCTCTCTTTCTCTGGCTTGTATCCATTCGGCCCCATTCAGCCAACTGTTTTAAGACGTTTATCCCCATCCAGGTGTCTATTTCTTCCTGGCGAGCGATAGCGAGCCAGCATTGTATGGAGAAATCCGGCTTCGCGGAAACATTTTTCTATAAAAAATGTACAAATTTAGCTTGCTGTCAAAAATAAAAATATACATATGCTGACTCGCTACCGCTCGCCAGGAAAATATTGACACCTAGATGGGGGTAAAAGTCTTAAAACAGTAGGATGAATGGGGCCGATTGGATACAAGCCAAAGAGTCGAGTTGGAGAGAAAGAGAAAACAAGCGAGGTGGGCTAGGGGGAAGATCTCCATCAACCTTAAACCTTAAAAGCAAAAAAATCAACCTTAATTTAAAATAAAATATCAGTTTAAAAAAATAAAAAATAAAGTTTAACAAAAAATAAACTCGGTCGGTCGGTTTTCTGATCACTCTTCTTCCTCATGTTTAGCCTCATTAGTTTTCAGATTTTAAGATATTTGCCCCATTACTTTGTCGATTTTAAGACCTTCCGCCCCATTTTCCTTGTCAATATTAAGACTTGTCGGGCTATTTAGGTGTCGATCTTTTTCCTGGCGAACGATAGTGAGCCTGCAATTTGGGAAGAACCGTCCCGGCCGAAAAATGTACAAATTAATCTAGAAGAAGGATCTCATGGATGTTTTTTTTTAAGTCTGATCGAGGCCTAGGGAGGAAACTAGAAAAACATTATTAATTCATATTTTTTCACCAACTTAATTACTTCTAAACTCAATTAATAAAATCAACAAATGTAAATATGAATGTAAATATGAATGTAAATATGAATGTAAATATGAATGTAAATATGAATGTAAATATGAATGTAAATATGAATGTAAATATGAATGTAAATATGAATGTAAATATGAATGTAAATATGAATGTAAATATGAATGTAAATATGAATGTAAATATGAATGCAAATATCGACCAAAAGGTGAACCATCTCCCCTTTAGGGTAGGTTTTTAGTTTGTTTTCTACTCCTCCAGCAATCTTAAAATTTCACCCCCTTGACCCTCTTTCAAGATAAATTTGTACATTTTTCGGTAGAATAATGTCCCGGCTGAAAGCCGATTCCTCTTATATTACAGGCTCGCTATCGCTCGCCAGGATAAAATCGACACCTAAATGGCACGAAAGGTCTTAAAATTGACAGAAATGGGTCGAAAGTTCTTAAAATCGTCAAAATAATGGGGCGAACGTCTTAAAATTAGAAAAGCAATGGGGATAAACATGAGGGAGAAAGGAGTCAAGAAAAAATCCCTCAAGTGGAAATCTCCCCTTAACTTCAAAGTGTAGCCTCAATTGGATGAACACAAAGGAAGCGTTTGAACCCAATATGAGGGGTGCTCGATACATGGATTATAGGGGACTCGAACTATTTTGAATGACTAAGAGGGTGTACGAGAGCGAGGTGGAGGGACAGAGAGGGAGAGGTAGACCGAATGAGAGGTGGAAGGATGGAGTGAGGAAGTACATGAACGAAGGCGGTGCTGGTTGGGGGGAGGGTCGTCAACTGACTGCGGCCAGAGGTGCATGGGGGCGGTTCGTTCGTGTCCACCCCTTCGGGAATCGCGGCGTCAGGCAATAGATAGATAGATTTTTTTTTTTTTTTTTTTTTTTTTTTTACTCTGATTTATTTTTGTATTTCGATGATGCTATAGTCTGTTCGTTATAAGTAGGCGAAAAATCATTGGCTAGCGCAAATTGGCTGTATATTTTCACATCTATTCCTCGACTGACTCTTCCCATAGGGTAGCAATATTAGTTCGATTACTCTAGTTGTTTTTGAGTTACAGAGGTTAGAGGTCATGATTTCTCGCCTACTGACAGCGAATAGACTATAACATCTATATTTATTTTTCATGTGGCTCGTTTTTCTTTCATAAATATATTCCATTTTCTGTTCTTGTGTATGTGTGGGGTTTTTTTTGTCTCTTGTCTCAGCCTGCCTACCTGCTCTTTTCCATATAATATTGTTTAATCTAATTTATTTTTGTATTTCGATGGTGCTAATATCTATCCACATTTATTTATAATTCGTCTTGTCTTGCTTTGTTAATATTGGATGACGGTAATGCTTTGTGATGAATAATAAATAATTTGCCGTGTGGTGATAAACTTATGGGTCCCTTCTTAAAACTTCTTAAGAGTCTCCCCGCAGCTCCCGGGCTAAGGGGAGGTATTTAGTTTGTTCCCTACATTTTCATCAAGCTTAAAATTACACCCCCTAGACCCCCTTTCAAGATAAATTTGTACATTTTTCGGTAGAAAAATGTTTGAGAGCTACTGGTTGAAATGGTCTACTGGTCGAGTTGACCGGTCACCAGATATTAGCACCATCGAAATACAAAAAATATATTAGAGTTTGTAAATATAGGGAAAAGATCAGGTATGTAGGCTAATAATAATAATAATAATAATAATAATAATAATATTTATTCAATTAGCATTTTACAATGTTGGTACCACATAGTATGTTACAAATATGACATGTACCAGCTTTGCATAATTCCAACTAAGGATAGCCCAATAAGGCCGTTAGGCGTATTTCCATTGGGGTCCTTGTGACAAGAGAAGCAAGAACAAAAATATTAAAAACATCACATAAACATGAACGGATAATGGAATATATTTATGAGCATTTGTAAACGGTCAATCTTTCAATTAAAATTATATGTTATTATTTATTTAGTGACAGCTAGATGAATCATTCCCATTATGACAGTCGGAGTGGCAGGTGGTAGTTTAAGGGGGGTGGCCTGCTTTTTTTTTTTTTTTTTTTTTTTTTTTATCTCTTGGTGGTGTAATGGTTAGAGTGTTTAAAAATCTGTGTGTGATAACCCAGGTTCGAATCCCGGTGAATCACATATATGCTTTCATTAATTTCATTGGAGGTGTTTGGTATTGTGGTGAAATTAATAAAATATAGATTGTATCCAATCGGTCCCATTCAGCCTTCTGTTTTAAGCCGTTTATCCACATCCAGGTGTCGACTAGCGATAGCAAGCCAGCATTGTAAGGAGAAATCCGGCTTCGCCGAAGAATTTTTGTTATCGAAAAATGTACAAATTTAGCCTACTGTCAAAAACATTTTAAAACTTATGCTGGCTGGCTAAGATGTATATCACCCCGTACTCTGCTAATTACGGTACCCAAATGGCGTCCAAAGAGAAATCTGGCCGGACTCTCCTACTAGAGGGTCTGTGGATAGGGTGAGGGAGGGGGGGGAGATCGGGGTGAGGGGACGAGATCAAAGAGCTAGCAACAGCGGGCGGGGGGAGGGGGGGGGGGGGGGGAATACAGCCAATCAAAGTCAGCAGTCATCCAAAACAGCTGACACTCCTCGATATTTAATAGCAAACAACAAATAAATACAGAGGGAAGGGGGGGGGGGGACCGGTCATGTATTATTGCCATCTATATTACCCGTACGTAGTAGAGCAGAAACATAACATAACATGACAGATGTTTTGTTGTTAATATTTTCATAAGTAGAACAAAAACGAAGTACAAACAGGAACACAGCAACTAAATTTAAAGATATATTTCCTAAGCTTCATAAAATCGTCTAGATGTACCTAAAATCAAATATAAAAGACGTTGCTGGTACTGAAAGGGTTAAATAAGTTTTGGTTTTGTTGGTGACGTCCTCCCTTGCCGCCAGACCTTCACAAAATTGCAAGCCTCAGAAAGTTGGTGAAATGTTGCATTGACTGGCAAACTGTGAGTGTTAGTGGGTGTGCTCTCTCTCTCTCTCTCTCTCTCTCTCTCTCTCTCTCTCTCTCTCTCTCTCTCTCTTTCTACTAGAATTAAGTCCTGACCACCTCGCTGGGATCGTAAGATCTGTGTGGTCAGTGTATCTATGTAAATCTCTCTCTCTCTCTCTCTCTCTCTCTCTCTCTTTCTACTAGAATTAAGTCCTGACCACCTCGCTGGGATCGTAAGATCTGTGTGGTCAGTGTATCTATGTAAATCTAAGTAAATGTCTCTCTCTCTCTCTCTCTCTCTCTCTCTCTCTCTCTCTCTCTCTCTCGGGTTTGACTTAATTCACTGCTAGTGCTAAGTCCTGACCACCTCGCTGTGATCGCAAAGTCAGTGTGGCCAGTGTATCTACGTATACAGTAGCTGTGTCTCCACGCATTGCATATTAAGGGGGAGGCAGTCGCTTTTGATGGACCCCCTTCTCCCTCATGTTTAGCATATTAATTTTGAGATTTTAAGACGTTAGTTCCGTTAGTTTGGCGATTTTGAGACCTTTCGCCTCATTTCTTTGTCAATATTAAGACCTTTCGTGCCATTTAGGTGTCGATTTTTTCCTGGCGAGTGAGAGCGAACCTGTAATTTTAGAAGGAAACGGCCTTCGGCCGGGACATTTATCTACCGAAAAATGAACAACTATATTTTGAAAGGGGGTCTAGGGGGTGTTTTTCTTAAGCTTGATGGAGATATCTAACAAGGAAACTACGGGAATTACGGCGTCTGGCAAACAAAACAAAAATAATAATAATAATAATAATAATAATAATAATAATAATAATAATAATAATAATAATAATAATAATAATAATAATAATAATAATAATAATAATATATAGACCAAAAATCAAGAACTACCCCTTAACTGGAAATCATGAGAAAGAACATTACATTTTAAAAGAACTAAAAAAAAATCCTCATGTTCGAGTACTCACCCTTGTATACATCCATAGGGAGGAATTGCCTTTATTTTATATTGCGTTCACCAACCAATTTTACTTCTAAACTCGATTAATGAAATCAACAAATACATGTGGCACTCCGAGGACTCGAACCTAGGATACTCACACCGAAATTCCGCGCATTTATGAAAGAAACTAAAGGCAAAACTACCTGTAACAAGCGTCCCCCCCAGAAATGAAAGAATGATAGAGAGCCAGAGTCAAGGTGCGTCAAAATGTCTGCTGAACACTGGGAGCTTGAAGCAGTCTAAGTCATAGGATGTGGGAAAGACAGATTAAGGGAGAGACTTCCAGAGCTTATTTGTTGGCTAGAAGAAAGACTGGAAAAATTGGTTCACCCTTAAGTTAAAGAGCGAACAAAATAGGGATGAGAATGAGATGACAGGCGGGTGAAACCTACTTTCCGTAAGGGAGATATACGCAGAGAAGAATTTTGAATATTGTACTCGCGATAGAAGAGTGAGAGAGATGCAACATTGCGGCGTGTAGAGAGACATTGTAGGGAATTAGTAACAGGAAGTGAGTTGATTAAGACGATATGTCTCTGTAAAGCCGCTGTCACACGAGCGATTTTTCCGTCAATTTTCCATGAGCAAGTTTTTTCTCGTTATATTTCGGGATTGTTTTGCACTGGTATCGGTAACTAGACTGAAGGTAGAGTATGTTAGGCGGTTCAAGTCTGATAAAGTATAATTTTTGAAGCTGGCAGACCATAATTGGCCTAAAAAATGCTCGAAAAACGGCTCGTGTGACTCCGGCTTAAGTATCATAATTACATCAAAGTATATTACTGTTATAGAAGGGCGGGTGCCCAACCCCGAAAGGAGTTGAAATAGGGGAGATATCCCCCCGCCAAAGGCGGCATTCTAGGGCCTTTCCTAGCTGATGATGAGAAGATTGGGTTCTAGTCATGTGGTGATGGGCTGGTCTATCAGAGTGAGAACTGAGCGATCTCTGCCATACCCATAGCTTACTCTGACTGTTCTTTGTTCTTATATATTTTCTAGATCTCAAGTGACGGCGTCTCTTCCGTGGATTGACCTCCCTACTGCCAACCTAGAGGTTGGCAGATTGGGAGCCAAAGAGTCACATTTTTCCTTTGCCCCTCAACTTTTCCCTTCATAATTGCTGAGGGGCACAGGGCCTTGGGTGGGACTTTGGTTTCCCAGGCGTTTCCGCACCCTCCTCAGCTCCCCGCTTTGGAGTGGCTTCGGTCACCTGGGCTTTATTAGTGGTAAGCAGGGAGGGTTTTGTGGGGGCGCTCAGTTATGGCTTTGGCCTTGCTCGGGACCTTGGGGCTGCTTGGCCAGACAGCCTGGGGAACAGCAACAACAACAACAACTGTTAAAGAAGGTACGTCTTTAATTGTTAGCATAATATATTTAGTAGACCCAAGATGACCACGTAGCGAAATTCAATATGGAGGTGAACCTCGTCCGCAAACTTAATTACCTGCTACCAGGTGAGTCAGAAGGCCAGGCCACAATTTCCTACACGCTGTGATTCCAGAGATGACATATTGGTTTTGAACCAATCATTCGTTTGGATTGAATATATTCTTTGCAAGGATAGGAATGCGGGAGGGGCTTCTTCGACAGGTTAGATTGATAGAGGTATAGCTAGGCCAACAGGCAAACAGGATTCTCGGGTTCATATCTAGGAGTGTGAGTAACAGAACTGCTGATGTTATCTTAAAACTTTACTTGTCATTAGTGAGACCCCATATGGATTATGCTGTTCAATTTTGGTGTCCTTATTACAGAATGGACATAGATTCATTGGAGAGAGTACAACGTAGAATGACAAAAATTATCCATAATATTAGAAATTTTCCGTATAAAGAAAGGTTGAAGAAATTAGGCTTACATTCGTTAGAGAGACGCAGAGTTAGAGGGGATATGATAGAGGTGTTCAAGTGGGCTAGTGGGATTAATAAAGGGGACATGACAAATGTACTAAAGCTCAGTGATAGCGAAAGAACTCGTACAAATGGTTTCAAATTAGATAAATTTCGTTTCAGAAAAGATATAGGCAAATATTGGTTTGGTAACAGAGTTGTAGATGGGTGGAATAGGCTACCAAGTGATATAGTGGGATCAAGAACGATAGGGAGCTTTAAGATAAAATTAGATAGGCATATGGACGAGATGGGTTGGGTGTGAGGGGGATCTACCAGGCAGTACTCAAGGTATTAGTGAGTTGGGCCTATAATTGGGCCTTGTAATTGGGGTTGGGTGTGACAGGGATATGCCTTGTATGGGCCGATCGGCTTTTTGCAGACTCCCATTTTCTTATGTTCTTATTATATAAGTTTACTACACGGTTGAAGAAGAAAGTAGTGCGGTACCTAAATGGACCAGTTGTAATGGACCAGTTGTAATAGACCAGTTGTAATGGACCAGTTGTAATGGACCAGTTGTAATAGACCAGTTGTAATGGACCAGTTGTAATGGACCAGTTGTAATAGACCAGTTGTAATGGACCAGTTGTAATGGACCAGTTGTAATGGACCAGTTGTAATGGACCAGTTGTAATGGACCAGTTGTAATGGACCAGTTGTAATAGACCAGTTGTAATGGACCAGTTGTAATGGACCAGTTGTAATGGACCAGTTGTAATGGACCAGTTGTAATGGACCAGTTGTAATGGACCAGTTGTAATGGACCAGTTGTAATGGACCAGTTGTAATGGACCAGTTGTAATGGACCAGTTGTAATGGACCAGTTGTAATGGACCAGTTGTAATGGACCAGTTGTAATGGACCAGTTGTAATGGACCAGTTATAATGGACCAGTTGTAATGGACCAGTTGTAATGGACCAGTTGTAATGGACCAGTTGTAATGGACCAGTTGTAATGGACCAGTTGTAATGGACCAGTTGTAATGGACCAGTTGTAATGGACCAGTTGTAATGGACCAGTTGTAATGGACCAGTTGTAATGGACCAGTTGTAATGGACCAGTTGTAATGGACCAGTTGTAATGGACCAGTTGTAATGGACCAGTTGTAATGGACCAGTTGTAATGGACCAGTTGTAATGGACCAGTTGTAATGGACCAGTTGTAATGGACCAGTTGTAATGGACCAGTTGTAATAGACCAGTTGTAATGGACCAGTTGTAATGGACCAGTTGTAATGGACCAGTTGTAATGGACCAGTTGTAATGGACCAGTTGTAATGGACCAGTTATAATGGACCAGTTGTAAATGGACCAGTTGTAATCGCCTGCAGTGATTACATCTCGTCCAGAGGCTTTCTATGAATACATCTCGTCCAGAGGCTTTATATGAATACATACCGTTCTGTCCACTGGGTTGTGAAGGGGGGGTCACCGGCTTGTTTTATCTTTCTCTCATTTTCTCTCTTTCTCTGGCTTGTATCCATTCGGCCCCATTCAGCCAACTGTTTTAAGACATTTATCCCCATCCAGGTGTCGGTTTCTTCCTGGCGAGCGATAGCGAGCCAGCATTGTATGGAGAAATCCGGCTACGCCGGCGACATTTTTCCACCGAAAAATGTACAAATGTAGCTTGCTGTCAAAACTAAAATATATATATGCTGGCTCGCTACCGCTCGCCAGGAAAATATTGACACCTGGATGGGGGTAAATGTCTTAAAACAGTAGGCTGAATGGGGCCGAATGGATACAAGCCAAAGAGAGAGGGAGAGAAAGAGATAGAAAGAGCGAGGTGGGCTCCCTTAATGCATACAACAACCAGCTTTTGAGGACTAGCACGTTCTTAAGGGGAGGTTTCTAGTTTGTTCCCTACTCCTCCAGCAATCTTAAAATTTCACCCCCTTGACCCTCTTTCAAGATAAATTTGTACATTTTTCGGTAGAATAATATCCCGGCTGAAAGCCGATTCCTCTTATATTACAGGCTCGCTATCGCTCGCCAGGATAAAATCGACACCTACATGGCACGAAAGGTCTTAAAATTGACAGAAATGGGTCGAAAGTTCTTAAAATCGTCAAAATAATGGGGCGAACGTCTTAAAATTAGAAAAGCAATGGGGCTAAACATGAGGGAGAAAGGAGTCAAGAAAAAAAAAATCCCTCAAGTGGAAATCTCCCCTTAAATAATTGTTGATCTTTGTAATCGTTTACAATAATATACTGGTCGCCATAATCCGCCCAATTTCCGTTCGGTTCAATTTATGTACCGGCCAGTAATAGACGATTTAAGGGGAGATTTCCACCTGGAGGATTTTTTTTTTTTTTTTAACCTCTTTCTCCCTCATGTTTAGCCCCATTGCTATTGAGATTTTAAGACGTTCGCCCTAGTAGTTTTGACATTTTAAGGCATTTTGCCCCATTTCTGTCAATTTTAAGACCTTTCGTGCCATTAAGGTGTCAATTTTGTCTTGGCGAGCGATAGCGAGCCTGTAATTTAAGAGCAACCGGCCTCCGGCCGGGACATTTTTCTACCGAAAAATGTACAAATTTATCTTGAATGGGGGTCTAGGGGGTGTAATTTTAAGCTTGATGAAAACGTAGGGAACAAACTAAATACCTCCCCTTAATTCAGTTTAAGATGGGCCTCCAGCAATTGACAGGCTTCGGACTATCTTAAGGGGAGATCTCCACTTGAGTTTTTTTTTTCTTGACCCCTTTCTCCCTCATGTTTAGCCCCATTGCCTTTGATATTATAAAACGTTTGCCCCATTAGTTTAGCGATTTTAAGAACTTTCACCCCATATTAAGACCTTTCGTGCAATTCAGGTGTCGATTTTATCCTGGCGAGCGATAGCGAGCCTGTAATTTAAGAGGAACCGGCCTTCGGTCGGGACATTTTTCTACCGAAAAATGTACAAATTTATCTTGAAAGGGACTCAAGGGGGTGTAATTTTAAGCTTGATGGAGGTCTAGGGAACAAACTAAACACCTCCCCTTAATCAGCCCTTCTTACTGCCACAGATTCTTTGAAAGCTGCACAAAATCGTCTAAATATAGCGACACTAATATTAAAAAGACGTCACCGGTACAGTACAGCAGGTCATAAACGTACCTGTCATAAACGTACCTGTCATAAACCACTTACAAACGTACCTGTCATAAACGTACCTGTCATAAACGTACCTGTCATAAACGTACCTGTCATAAACGTACCTGTCATAAACCACTTACAAACGTACCTGTCATAAACGTACCTGTCATAAACGTACCTGTCATAAACGTACCTGTCATAAACCACTTACAAACGTACCTGTCATAAACGTACCTGTCATAAACGTACCTGTCATAAACCACTTACAAACGTTTACTGATAACCGTGGCCCGTGTTACGAAAATCAATATAGCTACTTCATATTAGGCTTATAACTCGGGTCAGGGGAGGTTTTGGCGGATAAGCCTTTTACAACGGCACCTCGTAACTGCTTTCTACTGTTCCTATTTTTCTGAAGAGTGTAGAGAGGGGAGAAGGGGGGGTGTTGGAGAGAGTGGAAGCTGTTGGAGTGGCTTTGTTATCAACACATTTTTATCATACATCCATTTTTAGTAATATTTGTAGCGATCTAAAGCAAATGAAGATCAATCATTATTATATTTTTGACTGACGATTAATGTCTAATTTTGTTAAATCATTAAGATGGTTTCCACGACAGGCTTTATAATGTGAAAATTGAATACTTCGTCGCATTTCTCTCTCTCTCTCTCTCTCTCTCTCTCTCTCTCTCTCTCTCTCTCTCTCTCTCTCTCTCTCTCTCTCTCTCTCTCTCTCTCGGGTGCCAGTTATCTTCCTAGTTTACATTAACGACATGATGAGGGTCTCACCTGTACAATCTCAAAGTTTTGCTGATGATACAAAAATTGCAATTAGCGTACTCTCAAATGTACAGTACATGTTGAAGATATGCAACATAAGTTTGACGTGTTGGGCCCAAATTAGGCAAATGAGTTTTAATGCGGAAAATTTAAAGTACTCCACATCGGAAACAAATATGAGAAAGCAAACTATTCAATGAACGGCACCCAGCTTAAGGGGTGTGACCTGTTTTTGTTCTGTCCTTTTCTATCTTTCTCTGGCTTGTATCCATTTGGCCCCATTCAGCCTAATGTTTTAAGACGTTTATCCCCATCCAGGTGTCAATTTTTTACTGGTGAGCGGTAGCGAGCCAGCATATTTTTTATTTTTGTTTGACAGCAGGCTAAATTTGTAAATTTTTCGATAGAAAAATGTCTCCGGCGAAGCCGGATTTCTTCATATAATGCTGGCTCGCTATCGCTCGCCAGGAAGAAATCGACACCTAGACGGGGATAAACGTCTTAAAATAGTTGGCTGAGTTGGGCCGAATGGATACAAGCCAGAGAAAGAGAGAAAAGGATAGAAATAACAAAAAGCAGGTCACCCCCCTTAAGAGTGTAGGCAGAGAAACTGAATTGGGAATAACAATATCGAGTAACCTAAAACCCAGTCAACAATGTACAGAAGTTGATGACAAGGCAAATTAAATAATTGGCTACATAGGCAGGTCATTTGACCATAAATCCAAAAATTAAAAAACTAGCTCTTTACAATTCCTTACCCTGCCCTCTTCTGGAATATTGCGCTCAATCCTGGTGTCCTTACTACCAAAGGGATATAGCCAAGCTTGAACGAGTTTAACGTAGAGTAACCAAAATTACACTTAGCCTAAAGAACAAACCATACGAGGAGCGCTTAGAGAATTAAGAAGCGACTGAATTCAAGTGTTCAAAATCATCAAAGGCATCGACAATATGAGCTGTAATACGTACTTCACTATCGACCAATCAAATTACACAAGGGGAAACGGTGGCAAAATTATTGGTAAATCTTTTAACTCACACTAGTCAAAGAATTTATTCTTCAATGGAGTTGTCAACTTGTGGAATGGGCTTACCCGAGACGTTATAGACTGCAGCACCGTTGATTCTTTTAACATTCGCCTAGACAAACACCTTGCTTTAAATCCGCGACTGACTGCACTTGTAAATTAATTCAACCCTATGGCCCATAGTACCAAAAAGATATAGACAAGCTAGAAGGAGTTCAACGTAGAGTTACCAAAATGATACCTAGCGTATATAAAAATCCATATGATCATATTTCTGTAATCATTCCAAGTATAGAGAGATAAGTTCGGACAAAATAAGTTACCTAAGAAATTACTTGTACTCTCTTTCCCCCAGATACACGAAAGATTAACCTATTCATAGCCTCCGATAGTGCAGTTGGAATGAATGTACACTCGCTCCAAGAAGTATCTGCACCCCTATGCTGATCATCTGGTGTGTACAGCTCGGTAGGGTTGGCAACTCTGCCTGCAACTATATCCATGTGTCTGACACATGGATATAGTTGCAGGCAGAGGTGCCAACCCTATCAAGCTGTACACACCTGATGATCAGCGTATGGGTGCAGATACTTCTTGGAGCGAGTGTACATGCTATGATTGGTATGCAGGATTCGAAACTGCATAATAAATCGTAGGCTTGTGCAGCATTCTTTAACTGTCTTCGTGGTGCAATGTATAAGTGTGTTGATTTTCGGTGTGAGCATCCTGGGTTCGAATCCCCGGACTGCCACATGTGTTTGTTAATTTCATTAATCGAGTTTAGGAGTAAAGTTGGTTGGTGGAGAGAATATAACAATTACTGTGTTGTGTTACTAACCCGACTGCCCCCTACTAACATCTAATTCTGCCACGGACATTAGTTCCAGGGCAGTACTTTCCTTTCCAATTTCCCCTTACCCACTCTAAGCCACTGTTTTGACACTTCAGCATCAGTGTTTTGGATGGCAAGCAGCCTTGAAGGGTCGCTAGATCTGTTGTTGCCTGATTTCCGTTGTACTTCTTTTTACTCTCTCTCTCTCTCTCTCTCTCTCTCTCTCTCTCTCTCTCTCTCTCTCTCTCTCTCTCTCACACACGCATACACACACACACACACACACCCTCGCTATCATGTGAGCGTGGTGTATATCTAGTTAAGGGTAGTAATCACCAGGTGACGAGGGTAAGACTAGTATGCTGGAGATTACGCTATTAATATCTCAATTGCCTCGTCAGCACGCTCTTGATTAGATTACGGGGTGTGAAGGGCATGGTAACGATCTGGAGGGGGGGGGGGTAGAAGGTGGGGGGGACTGGAGGAGGAAGTGGGGGGGAGGGGGTAGGAAGTGGGGGGGAAGGGTGGAGGAAGTGGGAAGAAATGGGTGGGGAAGGGAGGAGGAAGTTGGTGGGGGAGGAAGTGGGTGGGGGGGAGGGGAACTGGGTGAGGGAGGGGGAGGAAATGGGTGGGGGAGGGAGGAGGAAGTGGGTGGGGGGAGGGAGGTGGAAGTGGGTGGGGGAGGGAGGAGGAAGAGGGTGGGGGAGGGAGGGGAGGTGGAAGTGAGTGAGGGAGGGGGAGGAAATGGGTGGGGGAGGGAGGAGGAAGTGGGTGGGGGAGGGAGGAGGAAGTGGGTGGGGGAGGGAGGAGGAAGTGGGTGGGGGAGGGGGAGGAAGTGGGTTGGGAGGAGGGGAAGGGAAGAGGGAGGGGGAGGAAATGGGTGGGGGAGGGAGGAGGAAGTGGGTGGGGGAGGGAAGGCAGGAGGAAGTGGGTAGGGCCATGGCGCTCCTGTACAGCTCCCGCAGTCAAAGGGTTAAATCGTTCAGGAATATAAGACAAATAATTTTGAGTTAATTCTGTGAATGTTGGTTTTCGGTACACCTAGGGTTGAAAGAAATTATGGACAAGGTTATCAAGTGTCACCAGTGCAGGTACCTGGATAGTTATGTCATATATACAATCTTTGTGACCCATACATCATTCCTATAGATGTCATTACCATCGGAAATATACACATATTTATTAGACTTTGTAGGTTATGTAAAGGTGGAAAGCAAGAAAAGGCAGCCATTTGAATCAGTGGAGATCTAATTTATTTCTTCCACCGTATTTTTGTCATCCTCTACATCAATGCTAAGACAAGCGGGGGTCTGGAGGCGGCAGCCCCCAGGTTAGGTTAAGACTAACAAAATATAGTTTTCAGGGGGCATATCTTAACCCCTTCTATACCGGTGATGTACTTTTTATTATATCCTGGCAACTATTAGACGATTGTATTGAACTTAGGAAAGACGTCAACCAATCAAAAGGCTACAGACTATCTCAATGAATCCTTTTAGCTACCACATATCTTTCCTAAGCCTCATACAATCGTCTAAAAGTAGCTGAAATCAAATGAAAAAGACGTCGCCGGTACAGAAGGGGTTACATTGTTGGAGAATGGGTATATACTAATTTCCGATGGTAATGCCATATATAGGAATGATGTATGGGTTATAAAGATTGGATATATGACATAATTATCGAGGTAGCCAACCTGAATTGGTGACACATGATAACCTTGACCGAAATTATTGGTGACACATGATAACCTTGACCGAAATTATTGGTGACACATGATAACCTTGACCGAAATTATTGGTGACACATGATAACCTTGACCGAAATTATTGGTGACACATGATAACCTTGACCGAAATTATTGGTGACACATGATAACCTTGACCGAAATTATTGGTGACACATGATAACCTTGACCGAAATTATTGGTGACACATGATAACCTTGACCGAAATTATTGGTGACACATGATAACCTTGACCGAAATTATTGGTGACACATGATAACCTTGACCGAAATTATTGGTGACACATGATAACCTTGACCGAAATTATTGGTGACACATGATAACCTTGACCGAAATTATTGGTGACACATGATAACCTTGACCGAAATTATTGGTGACACATGATAACCTTGACCGAAATTATTACTATAAGTAAAGAGTAGGCCTATGTCAAGAAATGATAGACTTGCTTTATATCAGAATGACCGTCATATATTTATGCAACATATTTGAGCGATCTGAAAATATATGTACATAGGATTGTTCTCTAAATATTACAAACGTGTGGTGGAGTGGTCATGCCACTGGACTGGTAATGCAATGGTCCCAGGTTCGAATCCCGATGTATTAATGGGAAGATATTATTGGGATGGAATTTGTGCTGTCAGTGCATTACCACAAAGCCCACCGAAACGCCAAAAAATACCCTAATTTTTCCTTGATTAAATAGCACTGTATGAATATTCCCATAATCAAAATATGCTACAGGGGGGCAATGCCTAGTGAGTTCATTGCTTAATAGGTAGCATTCTGAGTGAGGGTCCGAGTCTATGGGGTGAGACAGTGAGGCACTGGGGCGAGGCAGCTCCAGAGATGGGGCTGTTTCGAGCTGTGGGTGGACAACCGGGCCACGTGTATCTTGCGAAGGCAAGATAGCGGTGGCTGGTTGCATCTCAAATTGCTTCACATGTCTCACTCCGTAGACTGGAACGAGACCTCATGGGCTTCACCGTTGAATGTACGATGAATGTAGAGGCTCTCAGACTATGCCCGAGAGGGAGTAGTTGGAATAATACAAAAAAAAAAAAAAAAAAAACATTAATACAACGTAACCAAAGAGGTTTAAATTCACATGGATATGCATCCAGCCATTATTCTTCACAGAAACAATCGGTATAATCCTGTGTAGCGGGTGGACCTGTATTTATCTCAATAATTTGGTAATGTTACAATATATTTTTACATTTTACATTAATAAATAGTCCACTAATATACTAGGTTAGGTTAGGCTTTGGTTAGGCTACGTTAAATATATTGTTCAACTAGCAGGGGTACCCGGCGTTGCCCGGGTAATAATACTGTACCACCATAATCACCATCACTACTACCACCACTACTACTACCATGATCACCATCATCAATCACTACTACCACAATCATCACAATACTACTACTACCATAATCACCGGCCTCGACCTCCCTGTTCCTCATTAAACGGCGACCTCGATTTCGGCCGCTAAATGACCTCCGATTTTGGATCTGACCTCATCCGTACCCCCATTTTGGGGGGCTGCGAACAACTTTCGTTCCATACACCTTTTCGATCGGAGGCCTCTTTCTGCCCCAAACGGCAATTTTTGTCAATTTGTTTTCAATTTCGGCCTCGAAACGACCTCCGATCGTGGCCTCGCCCCCTCTATGACCTGACACAGGTCAATTGACACCCACATGCAAAGTTTCAGCTCCCCAGGTCCAAAACTGCGGCCGCCTATTAAGAACAGACACACACACAGACAATCGAAAATATTATATTGATGTTTCTTTGTATATATTTACATTTTACATTCATAAATAGTCCACTAATATACTAGGTTAGGTTTGGTTAGGTTTGGTTAAAGATATTGGTCAATGATTCTTAGTAAATAGGCATCTGAAAAACAGTTCCTCCCGCTACACAGGATCTTACCCAACAATGCTCTAATATGCCAAACCCACTCACAGCAGCCGCATGTCAAACCCATTCACAGCAGCCGCATGTCCGACAGGTTTAGTTCGATTAGTTTGATTGATGGCTATAGTCTGTTTGCTGTAAGTTGGCGACAAATTATTAACTCTATCCTCTGTAACTCAAAAAGGGCTAGAGCAAATTGGCTGTAAAATGTCCACATCTATTCCTTGGCCGACTCTTGCCAAATGGTAGAAATATTAGCTCGATTACTCTAGTCGTGTTTGAGTTACAGAGGATAGAGGTCATGATTTCTCGCCTACTTACAGCGAACAGACTATAGATATGGCCAACAACGGACAATCCAAAAATATTGGCAGGGCCCATAGATGTTAACTGTTTCTATCTGTTGATCGTGGATGGCATCGTTGAGCAAGTATAAGCTTTTGCATTAGCTCAACATGCATATGTGCCTCATTTCAAGCCACTTAAGGGGAATTATCTGGGGTTTTTTCCCTCTCTCTGGGTTGTATCCATTCGGCCCCATTCAGCCTACTGTTTGTTTTAAGACATTTATCCCCATCCAGGTGTCGATTTATACCTGGCAAGCGATAGCGAGGCACCATATTTTGGATAATGTGTCCGGCGAAGCCGGATTTCTCCATAAAATGTTGGCTCGCTGTCGCTCGCCATGAAAATATCGACACATGGATGGGGATAAATGTCTTATAATTAGAACAGTAGGCTGAACAGGGCCAATTGGATACAACCAAGAAAGAGAAAAAAGCAGGTGACCCCCCTTAGTGTCACATAACTGGAGCACATAATCCCACCTGTGAACTGGCCTATTATGCCTGACTCCCACAGAGAGGCCTACTGTGATAGTCGAAGCTGAATAAGCTGTTTAGGTCGGGGGATGGGCCGTTTTTTGTTTTTGTTTTGGGTAGCATTCAAGGAGACTACATCAGGACTCTTCTTCTTCTTCTTCTTCTTACCTCTGACCGGGTATAAGCTATCCTAGTGTTTACTAGCCTATACCCCTTTGAAAGGACATTAGCCTAACCTAACAACCCTTACCTAACCTATCCTAGTATTATGGGTGGGGGCTGCCGCCCCCACACCCCCGCTATTAGACATCTTTGACAGATTTTTGGTGTATTTTTCTGTGAAAAGTGTATTTTTTCAATTTGTCAATAACGAAAATCCTCCATGCGGACTATATGGAGAAAAATGTGGCGAATCTGTTGGTGCCTATTTTCCCTAATAAATTGTTTCTAATAAGGCGGATATATTGAATATTTTTTTTTTTTTCTATTAATTTATGTACCGGTATTCCTGTATTTCATAGATTCCTCGCTAGACCTCCATCAAGCTTAGAAAAACACCCCCGAGACCCCCCTTCAAGATAAATGTGTACATTTTTCGGTAAAAAAAATTAGCAGTTCCTCTTAAAATTTCAGGATCACTATCGCTCGCCAGGAAAAAATCGATAGCTAAATTGCACGAAAGGACTAAAAATTGGCAACGAATTGGGGCGAAAGGTGATAAAATCGCCAAACTAATGGGCCAACGGTCTTATAATCTCAAAGCAAATGGGACTTAACACGAGGGAGAAAGGGGGCCAGAAAAACAACCCATTTCCCCTTAAAACGCATCATAATCCTCAAGGGGTTAATTAAAGAACAAGGTTATTAGAGAACATTGTCACGTTGGAGTAATGAAGAAAATGTTATTATTTATTTGCAAGGATAGACTCGGAGCAATTCCACTGTAAAGCCGCTGTCACACGAGCGCTTTTTCCGTCAATTTTCCATGAGCAAGTTTGTTCTCGTATTATTTCGGGACATTTTTGCACTGGTATCGGTAACTAGACTGAAGGTAGATTATGTTAGGCGGCTGAATTCTGATAAAGTTTAATTTTTTAAGCTTCCAGACCATAATTGCCCGTAAAAATTGCTCGAAAAAGGGCTCGTGTGATACCAGCTTAAGGGGAGATCTCCACTTGAGGGATTTTTTTCTTGACCCCTTTCTCCCTCATGTTTAGCCCCATTGCTTTTGATATTATAAAACGTTTGCCCCATTACTTTAGCGATTTTAAGAACTTTCACTCCATATTAAGACCTTTCGTGCCATTCAGGTATCGATTTTATCCTGGCGAGCGATAGCGAGCCTGTAATTTAAGAGGAACCGGCCTTCGGCCGGGACATTTTTCTACCGAAAAATGTACAAATTTATCTTGAAAGGGACTCAAGGGGTGTGTAATTTTAAGCTTGATGGAGGTCTAGGGAACAAACTAAATACCTCCCCTTAAGCCTACGTATTTTCTCTCTAAATAACTGTTCCACGTTATATACAATAAAACCATAGTCTATAATTATAACTTATATAATTACTCGTAAGTGCATCTCGCCAGACAAGTGACCCAAGGTTATACGCCTTCTGTATACGCTAACACTATGTCCAGCATATGCGATGGTTCTCCGTTCAGGATGGATGTGTGGCAGTCATCGGTTAACGGGAGGTATTTAGTTTGTTCCCTAGACCTCCATCAAGCTTAAAATTACACCCCCTTGAGTCCCTTTCAAGATAAATTTGTACATATTTCGGTAGAAAAATTTCCCGGTTCCTCTTAAATTACAGGCTCGCTATCGCTCGCCAGGATAAAATCGACACCTGCATTGCACGAAAGGTCTTAATATGGGATCAAAGTTCTTAAAATCGCTAAACTAATGGGGCAAACGTTTTATAATATCAAAAGCAATGGGGCTAAACATGAGGGAGAAAGGGGTCAAGAAAAAAATCCCTCAAGTCGACATCTCCCCTTAATCGAGATAGTTTTTGCCATAGGGTACCCAGACGTCCTTCTTAGCCCGAATAAAATGTTTATAAATAATAATAAAATGCCTAATGTTAGCCAGAATGAAATCAATAAGGCGTCCTGGCACTGAAGGCTAAACCAAACATCGGCAATTATAATGGAGCGAAACCCATTGTGTAAAGGAAACAGTGGGCCAACTGACCTAACGTGTGTGGAGCGGGAATCAACGGAGGAGCAGCACCACCGACCCTCTCGCACTGACGGTCCAAGAGCAACTAAACGCAACATGTAAGTAAGCTATGGCTGCGCCGCTGGCCAGGCTGAATACCCTCCTTCCAGAGAGAGTATCAGGTCAGGTGAAGGTATTGAGGGATAAGCCTTTACAACGGCACCTCGTATCTTACATTCTACTTTTCCTATTTTTCTGAAGAGTGTAGAGAGGGGAGAAGGGGTGTTGGAGAGAGAGGAAGCTGTTGGAGTGGCTTCGTTATGTGTGTTATTAGTCTGTATAGTGTAGAGAGGGGAGAAGGGGTGTTGGAGAGAGAGGAAGCTGTTGGAGTGGCTTCGTTATGTGTGTTATTAGTCTGTATAGTGTAGAGAGGGGAGAAAGGGTGTTGGAGAGAGAGGAAGCTGTTGGAGTGGCTTCGTTATGTGTGTTATTAGTCTGTATCGTGTAGAGAGGGGAGAAGGGGTGTTGGAGAGAGAGGAAGCTGTTAGAGTGGCTTTGCTATGTGTGTTATTAGTCTGTATAGTGTAGAGAGGTGAGAAGGGGTGTTGGAGAGAGAGGAAGCTGTTGGAGTGGCTTTGCTATGTGTGTTATTAGTCTGTATAGTGTAGAGAGGGGAGAAAGGGTGTTGGAGAGAGAGGAAGCTGTTGGAGTGGCTTTGCTATGTGTGTTATTAGTCTGTATACGTCGTCGAGGTGTCCCCCGACTGGGTGCAAGCCGTGTACCTATACCTCACATTAAAACTAAATGTGTTGACAAAATGGTGTTAGAAGAAGTTATGAAAGAATTGTGTTTATAAGGAATGAAAGGAACTGGAGACTAATTTCATATTTATTCACCAACCCACCAATTAAGGGGAGACTGGCCGTTTGTTTGGTCTATTGATTGGTCTATTGTTTGGTCTATTGATTCATTTATTCATATATTTGTTTAGTTTCCTCCCTAGACCTCCATCAAGCTTAGCAAAACACCCCCTAGACCCCCCTCCAAGATATATTTGTACATTTTTCGGTAGCAAAATGTCCTGGCCGAAGGCCGGTTCCTCTTAAAATTGCAGGCTCGCTATCGCTCGCCAGGAAATAGTCGACACCTAAATGGCACGAAAGGTCTTAAAATTGACAACATAATGGGGCGAAAGGTCTTAAAATCGCCAAACTAATGGGGCGAACGTCTGATAATCTCAAAACTAGTGGGGCTAAACATTAGGGAGAAGGGGGTCCAGAAAAACGGTCTGCCTCCCCTTAACTTACAAATAAACCTAATTAAAGAAATCAATGAAACCAATGAATATATTATGTACTAATATAATATATAAAAAATAAATAAAATAAAAATAAATTCAATAAATCCAATGGTGGAGTGAGAGATAAGGAAATGATAAGGCAGGGTTCAGTCCTGGAAGCAAAGATAAGCTGCTGTCGAACAATGGACTCTCTTAAGGGGAGGTTTTTAGTTGATTCCCTAGACTTCCATCAAGCTTAAAATTACTCCCCCTAGACCTCTTTCAAGATAAATTAAGGCCGGTTCCCCTTAAATTACAGGCTCGCTATCGCTCGCCAGGAAAAAATCGACACCTAAATGTCACGAATGGTCTTAAAATTGACAGAAAGGGGGTGAGGATTCTTAAAATCGCCAAACTAATGGGGCGAACGTCTTAAAATCTCAAAAACAATGGGCCTAAACATGAGGGAGAAAGGGGTCCAGAAAAAAATCCTCCAGGTGGAAATCTCCCCTTAACCCTTTGAAGCTCTGACGCGTTTTAGCAGTTTATTTTGGCTACCATTAGACCGTTTTATGCAGCTTAGGAAGGATCTGTGGGTATTAAAAGGGTGAATACTATCTCAATCAACCCTTTGACTACCATATACCGTTACTAATCTGAATAAAATCGTCTATTAGTAGCCAGAAACAGAACAGAAACGCGTATTGGAGCTTGAAAGGGTTAATAGAAGGATAAAGGCAAAGGGAAATGACTGAAACATTGGAGGTATAAATATTAGCCCTTAAGGGGAGGTCTTTAGTTTGGTCTCTGGATATCCATCAAGCTTAAGATTACACCCCCTTGAGCCCCTTTCAAGATAAATTTGAACATTTTTCGGTAGAAGATTGTCCCGGCCGAAGGCCGATTACTCTTAAATTACAGGCTCGCTATCGCTCGCCAGGAAAAATTTGACACCTAAATGGCACTAAAGGTCTTAAAATTGACAGAAATGAGTCGAAGGTTCTTAAAATCGTCAAAATAATGGGGCGAACGTCTTAAAATTAAAAAAGCAATGGGGCTAAACATGAGGGAGAAAGGTGTCAAGAAAAAAAATCCCTCGAGTGGAAATCTCCCTATTAACCCGTTCAGTACCGGGGACGTCCTTTTCACCCTATTCTGGCAACTATTAGACGATTTTATTCAGCTTAGGAAGGACCTCTAGCAATAATAGGGCTTCAAACTACCTCAACCAACCCTTTTATAAACCACAGATCCTTCCTAAGCTGCATAATATCGTTCTAAATACAGCCAGAAACTATCTCAACCGACCCTTTAAGGGGAGATTTCCACTCGAGCGATTTTTTTTCTTGACACCTTTCTCCCTCATGTTTAGCCCATTGCTTTTCTAATTTTAAGACGTTCGCCCCATTATTTTGACGATTTTAAGAACCTTCGACCCATTTCTGTCAATTTTAAGACCTTTAGTGCCATTTAGGTGTCAATTTTATCGTGGCGAGCGATAGCGAGCCTGTAATTTAAGAGTAATCGGCCTTCGGCCAGGACATTTCTCTACCGAAAAATGTAAAAATTTATCTTGAAAGGGGCTCAAGAGGGTGTAATCTTAAGCTTGATGGATATCCAGAGACCAAACTAAAGACCTCCCCTTAAAAAACCACAGGTCCTTCCTAAGCTGCATAATATTGTCGAAATACAGCTCCCGGACGGATTGCCGACGGACATTTGGCCGACAGACCCTACCCTAACCTAACCTAACCAAACCTAACCTAACCTAGCCTAACCTAACCTAACCTAACCTAACCTAACCTAACCTAACCTAACTTAACCTAACCGTTCGGCCAAATGTCCGTCGGCAATCCGTCCGGCCAAATGTCCGTCGGCAATCCGTCCGGCCACGCATTATATATAACACACGTCGTCGCTGGTACTCAAAGGGTTAAATACAAGGATAAAGGCAAAGGGGGAAATGACTGGAACATTGGAGGAATAAATATTAGGCCGGTCTTAAGGGGAGGCAGACCGTTTTTCTGGACCCCCTTCTCCCTAATGTTTAGCCCCACTAGTTTTGAGATTATAAGACGTTCGGCCCATTAGTTTGGCGATTTTAACACCTTTCGCCCCATTTCGTTGTCAGTTTTAAGACCTTCCGTGCCATTTAGGTGTCGATTGTTTCCTGGCGAGCGATAGCGAGCCTGCAATTTTAAGAGGAACCGGCCTTCGGCCGGGAAATTTTTCTACCGAAAAATGTACAAATTTATCTTGAAGGGGAGGTCTAGGGGGTGTTTTTCTAAGCTTGATGGAGGTCTAGCGAGGACACTTAAAGAATATATGAATACATGAATTAATAGACCAAACAAACGGTCTGCCTCCCCTTAACCCTTTGAGTACCAGCGACGTGTGTTATATTGTATTCTAACTCTATGTTGGCGATAGTATGCAGCTTAGGAAGGATCTGTGGTAGTTAAAAGGGTTGGTTGAGACATATTGAAGCCTTATTATTGCTAGAGGTCCTTCCTAAGCTACATAAAATCGTCTAATAGTTGTCAGAATATGATCAAAAGGACGTCTCTGGTACTGTAGGGGTTAATATTCCGAGACGATATTATGGCTTTTGGAAATACTAATAATATTCAAATTATAATAAATACTATTGAAGTATTTCAAAAACTTAAAAGACTAAAGTATAAATGAAAACAAAAAACAAGACAATCATCACTTGTAGTAAAAAGCATTAACCCTTTCTGTGCCGTTCACGTCTCTTTACCTTAATTCTTGCTATAGTTAGACAATTATGTGCAGTTTAAGAAGGCTCTGTGGTATCAAAAGTGGCTAAGTGAGACAGTTCGAAGCCTGTTAATTGCTGGAGGCCCTTTTTAAACTGAATAAAATTGCCTAATAGTAGCCACAATAAAGTTCAAAAGACGTCGCCGGTACAGAAGGGGTTAAAACTGGAAATCAATGGGAAAGTTATACAAGAAAACACATCACACAAATACTTCAGAATAATAATACAGGTAGTGTACGGTCGCGCTAATAAGTCATGTCCCAGCTGTCATTACGTTTGGCTTGCTCTGTGCTGTATTAATGTCTGTCAGATGTTGAATAGGGTGGGTAAGTGTAGGAACATGTTTGTATATTTCACTCGATATGAAGAAATGACGCTTAGATATTGCTGACACCAATTATTGATCAAAACATACTTGGTGCCGAGACATCACTTATTAGCGCGATTGTACAGTCGGCTGCAATAGTCTCTAGCCCACTCATAAATATTCCTGGACTTCACCTATTTCTATTTATCTATGTCTCTGGAAACGAATTTATGAATAATATTTTCTACACATCATCTACAAAACTATATATACTATTTATTGATAAGCAAGTTCTAACCAAAAATCAATTGTGATAGTTATAATTGCATAAAGGAAAACATAGGGGTCCACGAATCCTTATGAGTGGGCTAGAGACTATGGCACCCGAGTGTACATGGAAAACCAAAAGATGATGTTGAAAACAGAATAAACAGACAAATGTATCAGCAAGTGGATGAATAACTGTATTAAATATATAAAAGATAAATGAGGAAAAATAGGATACAAGTGGGATTAAAGTTACATGAGACCTGTGTAAAACTTTTGACAATATTTGGGGCAGAATTCTGGAAAAGGTTGAAAGAAAAGGATTAAAAAATAAATTAATATTATACAAACACAGTATCTACCTAAACTATAAAAAGTTCTATGAACAATCCAAAAAATTTGCTTTACTTTATGAAACATAAAATACGAGGAGAAGACAGCAAGAAGAGAAAGAGACAGAAGAACAGGAAGAGAGAAATAGAGCCGCGCATGGCCTCCATCCGAGAGGGGCCTAAATGTGTTCCTACCCAAGGTCCTGCTGTCACCCAAGCTGCCGACCCGGGTTGTGCTCACGTTTCTGGGGTCTTCTCATGCCGACACAAATAAGGTCAAGTCATCAGCTGCCTTTCTTGCCCTCAAACGGACCACCAGTGGCAACTCAACCAAAACTGGGACTTCCTCAGCCAAATCACTGGAGGTCAGGCAAGGGGTGGAAACGTGTACTGACCGTTTCCAAAATAGACTGTTGTGCACTGGCCATGGATTTTCCCTTCCCCCTCTCCACACTATCAACAAGACTGTGTTGTGCATTGGCCAGACAATTAACAAAGTAGTGTGGATACCTCAACTGTTAGCGTAATCTACATACATTATGTGTTGTGCACAAACCAGGCATTGTAGAGAGAAGCTAAACAGGAAGTGCTGACAAGCTGACCACTGTATAATAAGCCGTGTTGTGCACTGGCCAGACGATTTGATTATACACGGTAGAATACTAATACCCCAGTACATATGTTGTGCACTGGCCAGACAATGAAATGGTAGTCTCGGTTGTTTATACAGGAGTGGTGTTTAATAAGTTGTGTTTTGCACTGGCCAGATGACTTTCTAAAACCATCTCCGGTGCTTCCCTCCCAAACCCATATAACAGCTTGCAACTGTGTGTATCTGCTGGGACCTGTAGGCCAGCGCCCAAGCCAAGGACCTCTACCTGGACGCCGTCTACCACGTGAAATCAGGCCAGGATATCAAGCCGCCAGCCCAGACGTCGATGCCAGATCCCTTACCTTGAAGGAAAGTGTAACTCTTTGCTTGAAGGCTGTTTTACAGACCTCCCTTCTCACTTGAATGAAGACACTCCACACATACTATCCTGGACTCTGATTAATGTTCTGTACACCGTTCCTCTCGAGGCAATAGTTTATGGGAATATTTTTGTAGAGCCAGACCACACATACACCAGTGCTACATGTAAGATCCGAGCCGACCTAACACCCTTTCCTTTCTTTGAGTGACCCCTGTTATTGACGTTCTCTATGAAACGAGTCTTTTATCCATAATTGATCCATCCTTGTACTACTGATCTGAACCGAAGACTCCATGTGAGGAGTATTTATAGTATTGTGTAACTGTGCTAAATAATTGTCCATGTACTCATTGAAATTCCCAAATATTAACCTCATTTATTGTTATCTAAGGAATATCACCTGTGTTGTATTTATTTGTTTGTGTATTAGACAGATGGTGGATGGCCAACTCGCATCGAGTGATGATGAGTGCAGAGCCCGCTGGGCTGCGTACTTTGAGCAGTTGCACATGGTCAGTGCTCCCAACTGACAGCTTCTTCCCGTGGATGTCCAACCACCATCTCTACACTCATCAGAAAATAGGAAAGGTAGAAAGTAGCTATGAGGTGCCGTTGTAAAGGCTTATCCCTCAATACCTTTACCTGAGTGCCCTGATCTTGCTCGGCTCCCCCCATACTATATCTATACTTGTTATCCCTCTCCGCCCTCCAGGTGGCCAGGATATTTTATGCAACGCAGTTTTGAACATTAATAAATATACACCCATTTTTTTATATTTGGAACTAAATTTTTAAGTGCTGAAGCATTCGTAATATAATGAATTAATGTGTTTTCTTGTTGGGGTCAGTGGGTGGCTGGGTACGTAGCTTTTGTGTTCCCAAATGTGTATGCAACAACACCTACCGACGGTCCTACCATAACCTTATCCTAACCTAGTTCAACCAGACCCAGTATATAGTAAATATCCATGTTAACCCCTTCTGTACCGGCGACGTATTTAAAAAAAAAAAAATCAGCTACTACTAATCGATTGTATTCAGTTTAGGAAGGATCTCTAGCAATTATAAGGCTTCGAACTATCTCAATCAATAATTTTAACTACTACAGATCCTTCTTAAGCGGCACAAAATCGTCTAAATATAGCTAGAATAAACTTAAAAAGACGTGGCCGGTACAGAAGGGGTTAATGTAATAATTCAATAACAATATAAAAAGATATCTAGCGGTAGAGAACGAAGCAATCGTCAAGCATATGTAATGTTCACTCAACAAAAAAGATAACTGACACAGCTTATTTGTATAAGTGTATTTGTTATATAATATATACTGTATGTATGTAATATATACTGTATGTTATATAATATATACTGTATGTTATATAATATATACTGTATGTTATATAATATATACTGTATGTTATATAATATATACTGTATGTTATATATATACTGTATGTATATAATATATACTGTATGTTTATATATATACTGTATGTTATATAATATATACTGTATGTTATATATATACTGTATGTTATATAATATATACTGTATGTTATATAATATATACTGTATGTTATATAATATATACTGTATGTTATATAATATATACTGTATGTTATAAATATATACTGTATGTTATATAATATATACTGTATGTTATATAATATATACTGTATGTTATATAATATATACTGTATGTTATATAATATACTGTATGTTATATAATATATACTGTATGTTATATAATATATACTGTATGTTATATAATATATACTGTATGTTATATAATATATACTGTATGTTATAATATATACTGTATGTTATATAATATATACTGTATGTTATATAATATATACTGTATGTTATATAATATATACTGTATGTTATATAATATATACTGTATGTTATATAATATATACTGTATGTTATATAATATATACTGTATGTTATATAATATATACTGTATGTTATATAATATATACTGTATGTTATATAATATATACTGTATGTTATATAATATATACTGTATGTTATAATATATACTGTATGTTATATAATATATACTGTATGTTATATAATATATACTGTATGTTATATAATATATACTGTATGTATGTAATATATACTGTATGTTATATAATATATACTGTATGTTATATAATATATACTGTATGTTATATAATATATACTGTATGTTATATAATATATACTGTATGTACTGTAATATATACTGTATGTACTGTAATATATACTGTATGTTATATGGCAAGCTAATATACTGTATGTTATATGGCAAGCTAATATACTGTATGTTATATAATATATACTGTATGTTATATAATATATACTGTATGTTATATAATATATACTGTATGTTATATGGCAAGCTAATATACTGTATGTTATATGGCAAGCTAATATACTGTATGTTATATGGCAAGCTAATATACTGTATGTTATATAATATATACTGTATGTATATATATATACTGTATGTTATATAATATATACTGTATGTTATATAATATATACTGTATGTTATATAATATTACTGTATGTTATATAATATATACTGTATGTTATATAATATATACTGTATGTTATATAATATATACTGTATGTTATATAATATATACTGTATGTTATATAATATATACTGTAGTTATATAATATATACTGTATGTTATATAATATATACTGTATGATATATACTATATACTGTATGTTATATATTTATTGCTGTATGTTATAATATACTGTATGTTATATAATATATACTGTATGTTATATAATATATACTGTATGTTATATAATATATACTGTATGTTATATAATATATACTGTATGTATGTAATATACTCAGGCACATACCCCATAGCTGGGGATGGCCACCTCGAACAGAAACAGTATTTAATAGTTCCAATTCTTAAGTTTCGAGAGCACTTTCACGTTCCCTCGCCCTTTTCTCTGTCTCGTCCAGTAGGTGAATTTTGCAAAGGGAGGAGGATTCCTAGCCACCCGCCCCCGAAATAGGAAAAGTAGTACATGCAGAGACAAACAGAAACGGCTAAGGTTGGGTGGAGGATGCGAAACCTCACTCTGGATAGGACCAGGAGTATCTAATAGCAAGGTTTACAGTTTTAAGCTATCCATTCGATAGATAATTCCAGTTTTTCAGTTAAGGGGAGATGGGTCGTTTATCATGTCCCCTTTCTCCCTCGTGTTAAGCCCCATTTGTTTTTAGATTATGAGACATTCGGCTCATTAGTTTGGCGATTTTAACACCTTTCGCCCCATATTGTTGTCAATTTTAAGACCTTTCGTGCCATTTAGGTGTCTAATTTTTCCTGGCGAGCGATAGCGAGCCTGAAATTTTAAGAGGAACCGACCCTTGGCCCGGGACTTTTTTCTTCCGAAAAATTTACAAATTTATCTTGAAAGGGGGTCTAGGGGGTCTTTTACTAAGCTTGATGGAGGTCGAGGGAGGAAACAAAGAAATCGAGGAATAAAGGAATTAATAGACCAAAATACCGGCCCATCTCCCCATAAATAATATGGTGATATAATAGCTAATACAGTGTAATAAAGAGAATCTCTCTCTTTGTACAGTAGGAATGGTGAGATCTGGATTGCGTTAAAGGGGCCCACCTCGTTATATTCTCTCTTTCTCCCTCTCTCTCTCTCTGCGTTGTGTCCATTCGGCCCCATTCAGCCTACTGTTTTAAGACGTTTATCCCCATCCAGGTGTCGATTTTTTCCTGGCAAGCGGTAGCGAGCCAGCATATTTTTAAATAGGGTTTTGACAGCAGGCTAAATTTGTAAATTTTTCGATAGAAAAATTTCTCCGGCGAAGCCGGATTTCTTGTTACAATGCTGACTCGCAAAATCAACACCTGGATGGGGATAAACGTCTTAAAACAGTAGGCTGAATGGATAAAAGCCAGAGAAAGAGAGAAAAGGAGATAAAAAAAAGCAGGTGACCCCCCTTAACCAACCCGCCCCAGATGGTCCCCCCTATATCTACCCCAATCAGTAACCTGGTGCCGACGTAGGGGGGGGCGGAGGTAAAATTGTGTTATTCAAATGTTACCTGGCCACGAGATTCTTGTTGATCAGATAATCGATATTCCCGTCCCCTCCCTTCTACTCTGGGAATCTTATACACAGGGTGCTGGTTTTCACTTGATTACACCCCCCCACACACACACACACATAATCACACCCACCCACACCCACAGTGTATGCTATCTATCTATCTATTTACTCAGGACCAATCCCCACTTTTCCTAAAAAAACAAATCTTTTATTTTTCCCTCTTTTATCCTTTTTTTGTTTTTGTTTATTTAGGGGGGTGGCCGACTCAAGACAGAGCAAGAACAGGGAAAACACAAAACACAACATAAAACAACGAACACACACAGACAAAACACAAATTCACACACATCTAGGTCACCCAGGAGAAGACCCAGAGACCAGGGTCACCAAGGTCCCTCCAGCACTCCCCCGGCCCCCGACCACTCAGTGTATGCTAGTTTTCAAAATTAGTATATCTGTCAATAGGAACGATCGTAGATGCGGACATTAAGTTCGAGTTATATACATGATAAATGGCTTCAAATGAGGCATAGGTGTGTATGAAACTCATTCAAAAGCTTACATTTGTTCAACGAGTCTGTTATACCAGGATTTTTACTGGGTTTGACTGGCTATTTCATGGACTCAATCTCAACTGGGTAGGAAAGGAATTTACACATAAACACACACACAAACATGCAGAGGTGTAAGAACAACACAGAAGGACATTTATAGTTATTATATTCAGTAAAGTAACAAATATGATATGGCTTAGTTGGCTAATTGTTCACACACTGAACGACATAAACATAATACATGCAAAATGGACATGGAAATATATATGACCCGTAACTGAGGTAAATTGCAAATACAGTATAGTTAAGATGGGGTTTAAGCTCTTTTAAGGCAATAATAATAGTACACAAATAATACACAAGTAATGTACTGAGGGTCTCTCGATATATAGAGTTTATCACGGATATACAGTAATATTATGAATCCTAAAAAGCACACTTCGTAGTCTTGGCACATAGATACAACAGGTCACGAAAGCGCTTCTAGAAAGAGTTAGCATGAATGGAATATATAACACAACAAATCAAGAATCACTTTGTCTCGGGGACGCGGAAAAGATAGGTGTCACCGTGTCACTGAGGTTGAATTTACGTGTATCACTTGGTGGGTGTGTACGGCTGTAGGGTAAGATATTATCATTGATAGTCTCATGAGGAGTCCATATGTAGGCTACACTCTATTTCACCTTACAACGATAGTGTGTGTGGTTTATATCCTCAACTATATAGTCTTATCGAGTGAGAAGGGAGGTCTGTTATGCAGCCTTCAGCAAAGCTAAAACTTTGTTCTAAGTCGTGGTCCAGCATCTATGGTTCGTCTCTGTCATGGCTTCGTCCTTATAGTGTCTTCAACGTCAGGGTAGGTAGTGGTCTTCCGGCGGCAACATCCTCCGGCCAGAAGGTTTCGACACACACTGCATGGACTCCTTGCTATCCAGGGGATAGGTCAGGAGGGCCAGAGAACTTGCTTAGAAGCACAGACCAGTGTACTGGCGACTTAGCAATTCCCTGCTCGAGTCTAGGCTGTCGCACTGACCAGTATACTGGCAACAAACCTCTACCCAAGGGCTGGAACTAACCAACTGCACGGACCAGTGTACTGGTAGCAAGCTAAAGCTCAGGGCTGAGAATTAAAAGACTGCTCATGCAGACCAGTGTACTGGCAGTAGGTCAATACCCAGGATCCGTACAGTAACTGGAGCTGCAGCCTGGGTGGTTGCGCTGCGAGCGAGAAGGGTCTGTGCATTCTCTTCCGAATTTGGCGGGCATCCGGGCAGGGGCCAGGTGTGGCTCGCTTCTTTTTCTTTGCTATTTTGGGGCTGCGGCGTTTCTTCCTCCTCTAGTAGTACGTCTCTATTTTGGGCTGTTGTCTTCGTCTCTCCTCGGGTGGTGATGTTATCTCCTGAATGGCGTTTATTCCTATTACTCGGTCTTTGCGGGTGTTTCTTCCCGCTTTCTGCTCTCCTTTTCTTTCTTTCTTGATGTCGTCTTCCTGTTCTCATGGGCTTCCCAGTTTTCTCTCTCTCTTCTCTTCGTATTTCTTGCTGTTCTTTGTAATTTGTGTCCTTCATGCCGTCCTTCCGCATTTCTTGTATTTCAGCATCTGCCCCAACTTCGATGGCATTTTAAAGTCAGTAAAAATAGGTTAGTCTAAACGGGAAGGATGTATCTATAATACTAGGTTAGGTTAGGTTAGGTTGTTTGGTTAGGGTAATGTATTTTTGTATCCAAAGGCAGTCAAAATAGACGGGAACATGATGGTGAGCGTCCGCGTAGTGTATTTAAACAAGACGGGCGGTACACCCGGTAACTACATTCTTGCCGCCTAAACTAAACAAGATGCGGAAATATAGCCTACTTGAGCCGACCAGGCCAAGTGAGATATCTATATATTGGTCTACTGGTAAGGTATCTGCCTCGTACTCATGATCCCGGGTTCGATTCCCGCCCTGGGTATATTTTTGGGAGGCATATGTATGTGAGTTTGTGTTTTTTATCTGTGTTTATTTTTTGTTTTATGTTGTTTTTGTGTTTTCCCTGTTCTTGCTCTGTCTTGAGTCGGCTACCCTCAAAATGGGGATTGGGCCTGAGCATATAGATAGATAGATAGATAGATATTTTCGCATCAAACGAAGTTTAGGTGTGCTGGTAAAATTGTCAAGATGGTTGCATGAAAGTAAGATCGGAACTCCAGAAACTCCCTTTCTCGGGCATGGTGTAAAAACCTAATCCTACAGGCCTGTACGTAGGATTAGGTTTGTATCTCTAAGTTACGAGACGGCATGCTGGACGTGATTTGAAAGGCCTAGTTAGAGGGAAGAAAAAATTGCAAAGTCGTTGTGCATGCGATCCACACAGCACCGCACCAGTACCAGGCTCGCTCCGTACATGGCCTCCCCTCTCTCTCTCCTCCTACCTGGCGGGGGTTGATTCTACTGAGTATCCTGTGTGGTTACAGAAACCGGGATACCTGTCGAAGAAAACTGTTCATGGATAACTTGCTTAGTTTTCTCCGGGATCACCATCACTATAATTCTTTTAATCTAGGTGGTGGCCGTAGATCGTGTTCTTGAGATGCGGGAGGTTGTTGTTGTTGTTGTTGTTTTTCCCCAAGCTGCCTGGCCGAACAGCCCCAAGGCCCCGAGCAAGGCCAAGGCCATAACCGAGCGCCCCCACAGAACCCTCCCTGCCGACCACAATAAAGCCTGGGTGCCGAAGCCACTCCATGGCAGGGAGCTGGGGAGGGTGAGGAAACGCCCGGGAAACCAAAGCCCCACCCAGGGCCCTGTGCCCCTCAACAATTATGAAGAGAAAGTTGAGGGGCAAGGGAAAAATGTGACGCTTTGGCTTCCAATCTTGGTAGATTGGGAGGTCAATCCACGGAAGAGACGCCGTCACTTGAGATCTAGAAAATATATAAGTAAAAGGAACAGTCAGAGTAAGCTATGGGAATGGCAGAGATTGCTCAGTTCTCACTCTGATAGACCAGCCCATCACCACATGACTAGAACCCAATCCTCTCAGCATCAGCTAGGAAAGGCCCTAGAAAGCCGCCTTTGGCGGGGGGATAGCTCCCCTATTTCAACCCTTTTCGGGGTTGTTCTTGATATGCGGGCATCACACAGTCACACCCGTACTTGCTAGTGTGATGAAAGTAATGATTGTGACATTTCTGATTTTGAAAGCTGTTGAAATTCCCGCTTTTGAATACAGCTGAACCACCGCTAGCAGTTAGCGTTCAGTCGCTCACAAATAGCGACTCAGCGGAGCGGTGAGCGTGCGCTGCGGACCACAACAACAATAACAATGTCTGTAGCAGCAGAGTATGTCAAGGACGAAGCGGGTAAGGCCATTATATCACATGTTCTACTATTATAAATAGATAGTTTTATGAGTAACGCCATGTTACAATTACAGAATATAGAAAATCATGTGTCAACGGTTAAATAGGCTATTCACTTGATCAATCAGAGAAGTTATTTTGGGCTTGGGTGCTTTGACCGTCATGAGGAACATGGTCTAGGGTCTAGTCTAGTACCGTACTTAGTAATATTAGCCTGGGCCTACTCGATTTCGATATTATAACTTGTGTATTTTCTAGCTAGCCTAAACCAGAGAAGATAATTGGGCCTAGTTAGCCTACCCTTTAAAAACTAAGGTACCCGGTAGCCTAAATCTTGATATTAGGCCTAGCAACTAGGCTAGCCTAGGCCTACACCACTTTAATTTTCATTTGGGAACCAAATTGTTTTAGGCCTAGTCTTGCCTTCTGAATTCTGATGCATGCCTCAAGTTTGGTTAGGTTGTCAGGTTGATCTTTACTTGATCATAGGCTATTAGGCTAGGCTAGGCCTAATTTTCTAAAGAAGACTTTTGGGGAAGGATTTATTATCCGGGCATTCGGTCGTCATATTTACAGAGGTTGAGTGCTTGCGGCCACGTTCCCGTCTATTTTTACTTTTGTTTCTGTTATTTGCCCTCTGCTGGCAATATATATGATGAATTGATGATGGCAATAGGCCTAGGCCTAAGTCATGGGAGGGGGGGGTGAGGGGTGGAAATTCCCCCATCAACCTAGGCCTATTATTGTATCCCACGGCAGTCAAAATAGACAGGAATGTGATAACGAGCGTGTGAGTAGTGTGTAGTGTAAACAAAGCCGGCGATACGTCCGAATATACTAGGCTACATCTTTACCGACGTTTGGGTAGGGATGTAGTATTTGGGCGTATCGCCCGCCATTTGTAATGTGTACATTACCGTACTCGCATGCTCGCGATCACTTACCCGTCGACTGCCGTCAGTGCTGTGGGATTCATACAATAATAGCTTGAAGGGGGCTTTGCCCCCACTCACCCCCCCCCCCATGACTTATTGTCATCATCATATTATTTCATATATATTGCCAACAGGGGGCAAATAACAGAACAAAAAATAAAAATAGACGGGAACGTAAGCGCGCGCTCATGACCTATTTAAATATGACCGTACGCCCGCCCCGGATACTACATCCTTCCCGACTTTTGCGGTAGTACCGGTATTCGCACACCCGTGGTCACAACTGTAACCGTTAGCCTATGCTTCTAGCCTAATTGGACAAATTTTGACGGCTCTTGGTTAGAGTTGTGTTAGCGGGCGTACTGTCCGCTTTGGTTACTTAGTTACTTACTAACTTACTTATTTGCGTCCAATTTGACCGTTGTAATTTGCTGTTATTTTCCCCTGCTGGTGACAATAAGTCATGGGGGCATTGGAGGGTGAGTGGGGCAAAGTCCCCATTATTGTATCGCATGGCTAGGTGTTGGGTAAACTGTTTTGTTACCGGCCGTGGGATACAATAATAGGTTGAGGAGGGCTCACCCCCCATGGCTTATTATCATTATCATATATATTACCAGCAGGGGCAAACAACAGCAGTCAAATTAGACGCGAACGTAACTGCGAGCGTGCGACTATGTAAACAAAGCGGACGTACGCCTGCTAAGACAACTTTTACCCTGTCCTTTTTCAGAAATGATCTCACGGCCAGCGGGTATTTGAGGAAGGATGTAGTAGCTGGGCGTATCGCCAGCTTTGTTAACATTACTCGAATGCTCGCGGTTATGTTCCCATCTATTTTGTCTGTTTTTTTTTATGTTATTTGTCTCCTGCTGGCAATATATATGATGATGACAAGTCATGGGAGGGTGACCCAAGTGACAGGGGGCTTTTATCATTGTATCCCACGGCAGTCATATTAGACGGGAACTTGATCACGAGCGTACAAGTATTGTAATCAAAGCCGGCAATACGTCCGAATACTACATCCTTACCGGTATTTGCCTCCTGCTGGCAATACAGTACATACCGGTATTAAGATATGATGATAACAATACTGTAAGTGGAAATTTCTTATTTTATTGTCACTACATTTCCCAGGGTTTTTTCTTTTGGATTCTGTTAATTTTCATCAATATATATTGTTTTAATTTAGCCTAGTTTCAAACTTCGAAAAAAAACCCACTGGAGTCATGATAGTGACGAAGACGGTTCCCGGGACTAGTTGTAACACCAGCCATCGAACTTAGCGCGGACATAGAAATTTTGTGGATTAAAACACAGATACAGGGCTGCAAGACACTTTCTATAGCATCATTTTACCGGCCCCCTAACTCTAACGAAGAACACCTGCAGTCCTTGACGAATCTTTATCTATAATTGATCCCTCCAAAAATATATGGCTGGCTGGAAATTTCAACGTACGGTACCTAGCATTAACTGGCCAGCATGCGCGACAACGGAGAATGGTACCCATTAAAGAGACATAATACTACCACAGACTGACAGGAGATCATTACACGAAAAATTCATTGACATAATCAACACTCCTATTCACTCGCACAAACTGTACTTGAACCAACACATGCACAAATTAGCGTACCGGTACATAAGACACGGGGTCACATCCAACATACAGATACTAAACATATTCCTTGCGAACAACCCTTCCTTTATTAATTTGTACAAGTAGACTGGGATGGTATGGGCATGTGGAGAGAATGGATGAACAAAATTGGGTGAAAAGATGCAGGTCTGTGACTCTGTGATTGTGGAGGGAGCTGCACCAAGGGGTGGACCGAGGAAGACCTGGGATCAGACTATACGTGCCGATCTCGAATCCAAAAAACTTGACAAGTGAAGCAGCCCTTAACACGATTGCCTGGAACTCCGCCATTAGGACAAGAAACTGAAACTGCACATATGTGTGGAGCACTCAGTCTTAAAATTTAATGTATGTATGTATTCAGAAGGGGTAAGGCAGGTTAGTGGATGGATTAGCCAAACACCACTCTAGAAAAATAGTGCTAACAAGATACACAGAGGGCCTCGGAGTCGGACGGATCCTAAATTGAGTGGTCAATCCTGTAAGTCCTTCACTAAACTGGCTCGGGTTGTCCCTCTCACAGGGAATAGGTCCGCATGGGGGCATTCTGTGTATGGCCACCCTCGTAAGGGGAGTAAGGCGTCCGGCAATAGATAGATAGATGTATTCAGAAACAATTACTGAAGCCAGAAAAATCTACCTATACAACAGAGCAGACATGGGGAGTCATCTCGGAAGACTTAGCTTACTTTAGAGACACATTCCTTGACAATGATCACATGGCCAACTCTGTTCAGCTGAATTGGACCAGACTTTGTGACTTTATACATGATACAATGGTCAAGCATATACCGGTACCCAAGAAGACAGTTACACGAACCAGTCACCACCATGGTTCAGTAGACAGTTACGAAGGCTACATGGAAACAAGATAAAAGCAGACAAGGCAGCTAAACGTTGCAATGATATAGAACACTGGGAACACTACAAAAATACACAAAAAACATTACAAAGGGAAATTAAACAAGCAGAAACTAACTACACAACCACTTTCCTCACAAACAACATGCAAAACCACAAAATATTCTACAGCTTCTTCAAAGCACATAAACAACACTCCTCTGGTATAACAACATTATTACATAATGATTCTCTGGTCACACTTCCACAGGACTAAAAACATGCACGTAATTTGCAGTTCTAGTCAGTTTTCATAAAAGAACAAGCAGACTTGCCGTAACTGTCACCATCACCACACCCACCTATGCTGTGTTGTTGATGTGTTTATTTTATTCTAGCTCACTGGTCCAGAGCCCTCACAAGGCTAGTGTTCGGTGAGGAGGTGCAAAGTCAAGTTATGTAACTGATAGGAGCGAAATTTAAGGAGGTTGACTCAGAAAGAATAGAGTGTAATGAAGCGTGCTGCAGGAATCGACTATACACACCCGTGGAATCGAGAAACTTCTATATGAGGTAGACGTTGACTATGCGACTGGACCAGATAATACACTCTGCAGGATACTCAGGGCAAATTCTGACATTCTTGCCCCTGTCCTGCAGATTATATTCTCACAGACCATTAACACCGGAGAACTTCCCCATGACTGGCTATTGGCGAATGTGACACCTATTTTCAAATCCGGAGACAGAACCCTGCCTGTTAGCTATAAACCCGTTTTGATTACCTCAGTTCCTTGCATAATTTTATAACACAGCATCCAACGACATTTAATGGACCATCTAGATAGGCAAAATATACTGACTGACGCACAGCATAGCTTCCGGCCCAAACGGTCGTGCAAGACACGATTACAGTACTTGTGACCACACATGACATTTCCCAAATCCCTTAACGACCACAAAATTAGACAACTAGACGGCATAGTACTATCAAAGTCACCCACCAAAGACTGTTAGCCAAGTTAGATTATTTTGGCATCCGAGGACCAAAAATCCAATAGATTAAGAAGTTTTTTTACCAATTAGGATGAACGTGCTGTTCTCGACTCTCAAGGGTTCTTATTCTTCTACTGTGCTACTACTGTACTTCTGAGGGCCCCTATGGTACTGTCCTGAGTCCCCTACTTTTCCTTTCTTACATAAACGACCTCCCACTATCGCTTACTTCTACTACTAGACTTTTCGCAGATGATAACTTAGTTTACTGACCTATTACTAATAGGGACGATTGCCTTCGACTACAAGACGACTTAAGGGGAGACTGGAACCCCAGGGGGTCAAAAAATGGAATTATCAAAAACTGTCTAAATTGCTTCAATAGGCCTTAGAAAGCAACTTTAAAAGCCTACTATATCACACAAAGCCATTGGTGTGGTGGTAGGGCGTGGGAAAGGCACTATATACTCGCGGAATACGTCCTTTTTTTCGTATGAAAAGCTAAGGGAAATCTGCGCCTATATGGCAACATCTGGCAACCTTTATCCCAGGACACCAAGTTCCAACATTCAGTGTGTGTCCAGAATTGAAGGGGAGTGGACATGCATTTCCCACATGCCTGGCTGTGTGGGGTCCCTTTACTGTGACTGACATGCCCCGTAGCTCAATACTAGAAATGCGCAATAAAAAAATCATATAAAATCAATTTTTATCATATTTCCTTACAAACTTGTGAATCTATAGCTTATGATCTGGAAATTAATGCTATGAACTCAGAATTTCATATTATGCATATTTTCAGAATGTACAGACCCATTTATATGAAATATTCGGTAGCGGCGGCGGGCAGTGCATTATAAAAAGACATGACATGACTTGACTTTAGGCAATGTAAAAAAACTACTTCATAGCAGGGTAAGTCTATCATTGAACTATTCACAACCCAAATTTGATATGTTTCAGAGTAATATTAAGGCTGCAAAAGTGGTAAAACTTTATGATACATGAGCCTTCAGATTGTAGGAAAAGACGAAGAACTGAAAATACAAGTACAGTACTGTAGTATGGGAGGTTTCAACTTTATATTCACAATTTTTTTTTTTTTTTTTTTTTTTGCCGTATTTTTTTATAACGGTGTTCCAGTCTCCCCTTAACTGCCCTTGAAGAGTGAGAAGCCAATCTGCACTGGCAGATGACAATTAGACCTGAAATATATTGTATTTATGTATGTATATACTCAGGCACATACCCCATAGCTGGGGGTGGCCGACTCGAGACAGAGCCCGAACAGAAACAACAAAATGAAATAATAACTAATGCATTAACATATATCTAGGTCGCCCAGGAGAAGACTCAGAGACCAAGGATCATGAGGGGTCTCCAGCAAAAGATTCCCAGGGCCCAGATCTCCCGACGAGTTCCCGGTCTCAGCAAGCAGACACGCAGCTGAACGACAACACAGGCATGGCCCTTCATATATACACCGGCTCCCCAGCCCAGTTGCCTGACTAACTACAGTATTATCCACTCCAACTGGCACCCGACCCCCACTCCTTACGACTGGTTATCACTTATCTATGATCTATTCACAAGCATTCTCCATTAATTCCTATTCATCATACATATACAGTAATTACTGTACATATAGTACACAAATTTAAAGACAGAGTGCCCCACACGCAGTGCGGTTCCAGTCCCGTGTCTTAATGGCGGCGCTCCAGGCTGCCCTAAAGGTTCAGAGCTGCCTCACTTGTCAGTTTTTTTTTTTAATTCAAGATCAGACCATAAGGTCTGATCCCACATCTTTCTTGGTCTTCCCCTTGGTGCATCTATTCTCTCCACATACCTGAACCATCCAAGCCTACTAATACGCATCTCATCACTGATATTCTTGATGCCTAACAAATCCATATCTGCTTCACCCGTTCGAACAAAACCATCCCATTTTCCTACAAACTCCTAGATATTGTTCCATCCCACATATATTTAGGGGTCCACATCTCAGCGAACATGAGGTGTACCACTCACGTTAGCAGCATCAGAGAAAAGGCTAACAAGGCCTTGGGCTTCGTGCGCAGGACTCTCACTCTTTCCTACGAGTTGTCAAATCCATAACTTACCATAAAACTAAACTATATTTCATAATTAAATAATACTCACCGATCCATCCACTCACTCACAGACAACACGCAGCTGCATGCACGACCTCCCGAAATCCATCCTTCCGAATCCTCCCTTCCTCGCGAGGACAGAGTCCACCTGGCCAGGCTGAGATGCGGACACCATCCAGCTCTCCTGAGCTATCAGAAGAGACTGGATGACTCCGTTGTCGACGCCTGCCCGGGATGTAACACAGCACCCCATACCATTAAACACATCATAGAAGACTGCATTTCACACAACCACTTACGCCAACAACACAATCTACACTCAATGAGAGCTCTGTGGGAAAGCCCGATCGTGGCCATGGCCTTTCTCAGGGACTCGGGGCTGTTCGGCCAGGCAGCTTAGGGAACAACAACAACAACAACAACATTAAATAATACCCCCTCCAGGCAATAAGGGAGCCTTCATTTTATGGTGGAGGATAGAAAAAGAATATGCTCCACGCATCCTACTGCATGTCGTACAAGGTGACAATAGGTAGCGCCAACGAACTTGACAATGTTTTTGACCCTTTAACTTTTCATAACTCAAAAGGGCCTAGAGCAAACTGGCTGTAAATATCCACACCTATTTCCTGGTGGACTCCTCCCAAACGATAGAAATGTAAGCCCCATTGCTTTCATTAATTTTATTTATAAAAAGTTAAGGAGTCCAGATTATTGTCAAGTTCGCTGGCGCTACCTATAATAGCGGGGATGGCAGTAGACTTGTGGACCAACAGCCACTACTATACAATAATGCCTTGCTGTTGGCACTGTCTTAGTATGGCATTGCCGAGGTTGGTGGGGTGCGGATAGGTGCCACAGGGAACTATTAATAGTCTTACCTGGGTCCTTGTTTGGCGCCACGCCAGAGTCAGCCACAGTGTTGTGGCAGCATTTTTTTTTTCTAAAGTCCAAGTTGCGTAATGTACAGTAGAGTCTTGGTATGGTTCTTTCTTGTACTGTACTGTAAACTGGGGTAATTTCGGACTGCGGTAAAAACTTTGGACATTCGCGATAATAAGTTTGTTGTTGTTACTGTTCCCCAAGCTGCCTGGCCGAACAGCCCCAAGGCCCCGAGCAAGGCCAAGGCCATAACCGAGCGCCCCCACAGAACCCTCCCTGCCGACCACAATAAAGCCTGGGTGCCGAAGCCACTCCATGGCAGGGAGCTGGGGAGGGTGAGGAAACGCCCGGGAAACCAAAGCCCCACCCAGGGCCCTGTGCCCCTCAGCAATTATGAAGAGAAAGTTGAGGGGCAAAGGAAAAATGTGACGCTTTGGCTTCCAATCTTGGTAGATTGGGAGGTCAATCCACGGAAGAGACGCGTCACTTGAGATCTAGAAAATATATAAGTAAAAGGAACAGCCAGAGTAAGCTATGGGTATGGCAGAGATCGCTCAGTTCTCACTCTGATAGACCAGCCCATCACCACATGACTAGAACCCAATCCTCTCAGCAACAGCTAGGAAAGGCCCTAGAAAGCCGCCTTTGGCGGGGGGATAGCTCCCCTATTTCAACCCCTTTCGGGGTTGGGCACCCGCCCGCGATAATAAGTAGTTAGCCATTGTCATTATATAATGGAAACGCTTATTAGTGTGTGTGTGTGTTTTTTTTGTTTTTTTGTTTTTTTTTGTGGGGTCCGCTTAGAAAAATGGCAAAGGAAGAGCATGTAAAAGCCCTAGGGAACTGACATGGATATATGTAGACTACACAAAACTAAATTGATGCCCCGATTTACGATATTATTATAGGTTTTTAGGTGTTTGGGTTTGGATTTTGGCTGGTCCCAGAATGTATCCCCATTTAGTTTGCTAGTTTTACATTTTAATTTACCCCATTAATTTTAGGGTTTGCTATATGATTTTTATATTCAAGATCGAGTTTTCAGGAACGTAATCCAATCGTAAATCGAGCGAGACCTGTATTATATAGGCCTATACAGTATGAAAAAAAATTGTACATTTTTTGCTACCCTGCCAAACTTCTATCACCCTGAAGAAATTTGTTTGTATGAGTGATTTTGTGAACGATATAATTTTGTAGTAAAATTGCTAGAGACAAAATTCACCAAAGGAACTTTGTAACACTTGTATAACGCTCTAGCTAGAACACTTATCATTTAACCTGTCATGCTTATTGCTGGCGGGTGCCCAACCCCGAAAGGAGTTGAAATAGGGGAGCTATCTACCCACCAAAGGGTGGATGCTGAGAAGATTGGGTTCTAGTCATGTGGTGATGGGCTGGTCTATCAGAGTGAGAGCTGAGCGATCTCTGCCATACCCATAGCTTACTCTGGCTGTTCCTTTTACTTATATATTTTCTAGATCTCAAGTGACGGCGTCTCTTCCGTGGATTGACCTCCCTATTGCCAACCTAGAGGTTGGCTGACTGGGAGCCAAATTGTCACATTTTTCCTTTGCCCCTTAACTTTCCCTTCATAATTGCTGAGGGGCACAGGGCCTTAGGTGAGGCCGATTTCTCTTAAAACTATAGGCTCGCTATCGCTCACCAAGAAAAAATCGACACCTAAATGGCACGAAACATCTTAATATTGACAAAGAAACGGGGTGAAATGTCTGAAGGCAAAGGAGAGAAGAAAGCTGGATGTGATGGAGATGAGCTGCTTGAGGAGTATGTGTGGAGTTACTTGTAGAGACAGATTGAGAAATGAAGAGATACGTAAGAGAGTGGGGCAGCAGGAACATTTGTCGGCCAGAGTGGACAGAAGGGTGCTGAGCTGGTATGGTCATGTTGAACGAATGGAAGATGAAAGGCTTACAAAGAGAATATGTGAGTCAGATACAAGGGGAGATAAAAGGGCAGGAAGACCCCCATTGAAATGGAGAGACTGTGTAAGACAAGCTTTGGATGATAGAGGAATGACTATAGATCAGGCAAGGGAAGTGGTAATAAACAGGAATGAATTGAGAATGCTTGTGAATACTGTAGATGAATGTAAACGCGGTCGTTTGGGAGAGAGGGTCATGTGCCAGTTGGACTCGATTGTAGTCCATCAGGCGCCTGGCCCGGGGAGTCGGTGGTAATGAAGGGTGCGCCTGGAAGCATGGTGGGTGGGCTTGTGGTGGTCCAGCTTCGCTGCGGGTCTGCATGCAGAAATCAGCGCCTCTCCGGAGGATCTGGGACCTGGGAATCTTTTCCTGGGGACCCCAAATGAGCCTGAGTCTCTGGGTATTTCTCCTGGGCGACCTAGATGTGTGTGATTTTGTGTTTTTTTTTTATGTGTTGTGATGTCCCTGTTCGGGCTCTGTCTCGAGTCGGCCACCCCTATAAACAAAAAATAATAATAATAATAATACCTGTAATAAGAAAACTGAGTGAAGGTGACAGAGTATATACATACAGTTCATCAACTATTCATATATAATAGCCCCTTATTCACCAGGTAGTAAAGGTGAGACTAGAACTAGGAGGGTGCTGATTAGGGCATTCTAGGTCTGTATGCCTGGTAGCTATTGTAATGTATCTAAACAAATTGAGTGGTTGTTGTTCCATATAATAAACCTATCCAGCTAATACCCATGGATGTGTGATATTACTTTTGTATATGATAAATGACATTTCCTCCTGTGAAATCTAATTTTGATCATTGGCTATCTACCAACAGTATAATAACAGTACAGTATAATTATTAACCCAATCAGTGCAGGCATGTTCCCGCTATAATAGGGCTCATTCTGGTTCTCCTGATTGCTTAATCAAGTGCCTGAATGAATTAAATGTTTGCAGCAAAAAACTAGAAGAATAGAGCTTTCAAATGACACCAGAACGAGCTCTGTAGCTCACAGGGTTTACCCACAGCGTTACTACAGGCATCGGCAATATTCGCTAATAATTAGCAATGTTGCGCTACATTTGCCTTTGGCAACATTGAATATATCTCGCATGACCCCACCACAGACCCTCAGTGCCGGAGAGCGGACGGAGGCCTGCCGCGCTCCTGGTCACTCACTCGTCTCCACAGGGTTTCATGGGCTTTAAATTGCAGGAAATTGCCAGGACGTGCCTGTATGGTACCCACAGCATAAGGTTTAAGACATAATTTAGATTTAGTTGGTCAAAAAAATGTACTTCCATACTTTTTATCATGTTTTCTGTAAGAATTTTTTACTTTTAATTATTTTGCTTACTTTTAGCCTTTTGCCAGCACATATATAAATTATGTGGTGCTTGTGCTATGTTGATGTAGGATCTCTTAGACACTAAATTCAATTTTCTTTTCTTTTGTTTTTGTGGGAAGCTTACTTTCGAACTTTGCATAACCTCTAATTGGATCATCCAGGACAGAATGGCTGTGAGTAATTTTAAGTGCCACACTAAAAATTATTGGGTGTACTGATATGTAAGTAGGGTTATCACTCCTGGATTTTCCTTTGTTGGTGATGCTGTATTAACTTTCACAGACATGACATGACATGTATAATATAAGAAAGGTAAAAGAGCAATCAAATTTACCCGGGAATACCCGGTACTTCTGACCCACAGAGATTTACATCGCAAGTCCTCAGTAACGTCCAAGTGAAACAGAACACAAAGGGGATAGAGCTTGTTCAGTACACTCCATGGGATTTGTTACTGAAGGCTGATGAGGACCTCGCACCATCTGTGTTTACATTGGCAACATCTGGTTTTGAAGGTTTGGGTATCCTGGACGATACCCTTTTAACTAGTACCAGACCACTAGATTCGAAGGCTAGAGTGACCTGAATGGTCCCCTTCCAACTACTGTACTACCAGATAGCCAACCCCAGATGGGACTTCACAACAGTCCGATTATGCCAGGTTCCTGTTTATACTGCTAGTTGAAACAGATGGGTCCGAGTCTGGGGAATGAGACGGTGAAGCGCAGAGGCGGAGCAGCTTCAGGTGATGGAGTTGCTTTGAGCTGGGGTGCTTAGCATGTCTCACTCCCTAGACTGGAACAAGGCCTCAACGTGTTCAGCGGTTCAGTGTGCAGGCTCTCAGCCTATGCCCGAGAGGGATTAGTTGGAATATAGAAAAAAAAAAAAAAAATGCACGGGGTGTAACGATACTTGCGCAAACCCCAATCCTCTTGGCTGTAAAGCAAGTGCGCTAACCAATATGCCACGGGACCCCCTCAGTATGCGAGGGCGCGTTTATATATGATTTTGGATGGATTATTATTAGATTAGGGTAAAGATACCAAAGGAGACTAATTGTCCAGTAGAGACGCACTTCATGCAAAAAAACTGCCATGCAAAAAACTAAAGTACCTGAAAAGAAAACAAATACATCAAAAAATACTTTATGCTATTAGTGATGTTCTCAAAGACTACCAGCCTAATAGGACACACATTTATCTTGAGAAAAAATAAACAAAAATAAAAATGAGATTTTCGGGGTATCTCTTAGCCCAAACCTAAGAAAGCGATTTTTTCACAGCTAATTTTTTTCCTACTTCTCTAACTCGGATCGTTTTTCTTTTGTTTCAAATGGAAAGAGCATGTCTTGAACTATACTCCTGCATGGTTTAATGACTCTTGCATGAACGAGTGCTCGTGAAAGTGGGTGCGTCCCCATTGGTTCATGATATGGTCCAAATCCAATGGAGACGCATTTTTTCAAACTGGGTTTAGAAGGGCTAAACCGCATGCATGGTAAACCCCAATCTCGCCCCACCTCCTCCTGTATTCATGGTCGAGTTTCCTTTGATGGTGGTGGAGCTACCTTCATTTGACTTCGAGGCCCAATAGAGACGCACACGTGTGGGCCATATATAGACGCGTCTGGATGGGGTGGTGGTGTGCGTCTCCATTGGTTTAGTGTTATTTATCAAAGTTATCTGCCCTATTTATAATATTATATCTTATTTCAGTTGCAAGAATATTGAATTAATAGTGCATGAACTACAACTACAAACTAACAGAAATGGAAAATAGAAATAAATAGTGTATGAACTATCGAATAAAGACTAAATAATGACAGAAATAATCGTACAATTTGTTTTTGTCACGTAGGTCTAAGTGTGAGCTTTCGATACCCAGCTTCACAACACACACACACCCACACACTCAGGGGTCTAAATGTGGCCAAATTGCACTTTTTCATTGACCGTGACTGAACATACATACATAAAATTTTAAGACTGAGTGTTCCACACATAAGTGCAGTTTCAGTCTCTTGTCCTAATGGCGGCATTCCAGGCAACCCTGTTAAGGGCTGCTTCACTTGTCAAGTTCTTGGATTTGAGATCGGCGCGTATAGTCCGATCCCAGGTCTTCCTCGGTCCACCCCTTGGTGCAGCTCCCTCCACAATCACAGACCTGCATTTTTTCACCCAATTTTGTTCATCCATTCTCTCCACATGTCCATACCATCCCAGTCTACTTGTACGCATCACCTCGCTAATACTCTTTATACCTAAACATCTCCTCAGCTCAACATTTGTTATTCTATCCTGTAGCCTGGCCCCACACATCCATCTCACCATTCTCATCACCCCAACATCAACGAGACATAGGTCTACTTGTTTGGACGTCCCTCTGACTCCCTCACTGGAGTGACTCGTGCTGCCGTGCGGTGGGGCCAGTGGCACAACCCTTTAGTAGAGGGTTGTGCCAGTGGGGGGCGAAGGAGAGAGGGAAATCGACACTCCTTTATTTCTCTCTCCTCCCCCACTTCGCGAATCGGTAATTTGTGGGTTATTTCGCATATTTCTTTGTTACTATGCATCTTATATGCATTCATGTGCTTTGTGGTGATATAATATTGATATATATGAGAAATATAAGTGCTATTGCGTATTTTCCCCCTCCTTTCCTCCCCCCTCCCTCGCAAACTAGCTAGGCAGGGGAAGGGTGGCGGGGTTGCTTTTTACCAACAAATGTGCAATTTCTCGACCATTGTAACTTCACTGCGGCGCGATATTTTAAAGAAAATATATATAGAGTCGGATGTTGGTTGGTATTCACTACACGTTGATGTAGTTTTCGTAGCTATTTGGAAATGTTGCCAAAAATGGCTTAGGATTCGGGCAAAGTCTTTCACAATTTATTTTCTCTATAGATGTACAATGTAGGCCCACTATCAGCATGCAACTACTTTAGTTTAAGCTAGAAGTATAAGTGGTATAAATATTATCTACTAAATAATCAAATTACTCACATATTAATAAAAAAAACCAGACGTTCGTCTGCACTGGACTGGGGTGCGTCTACTTAGGGTTTGGTGGTCATAAGGAGACACACTTGATATTGGACCTCTTATCTCGGAAAATACTTGAAATATATCAAACATTGACACATCCATTAAGAGAATAACCATTTGGTAATATATCAAGTGAGTTTCAAGTTAAAAGAATGAATGAGCTTGACACACTGATTTTTTTTCTTGAAAACTTTCACACTTTTTGCGTCTCCTTTGGTGCCTCTACCCTACTTGATTCAGTCTTGGAAGGAAGATGGTAATTGAGATAGATTTTACCCTCTAATTTGTATACGGCCTTCCAAAACTGAGTAAATTATCTACATGTTAATCAAAATAGAGTGAGAAAAGTTGCATCATATACTGAGAGTGTTAACCAGGCTAAATTAATATTTCAATGTATTTCAGGCCAGTGTTTCATCCCAGCTTCCCAGCGACCAGATGGAACATGGAGAAAAGCCAGGCGGGTGAGAGATGGATACGTCCCACAAGAGGAGATGCCTCTGTAGGTGTCATATTTGCTGTTTAAGTTAAAAAATACTAAACAAATTGTTAATATATAATCAGCTCTGAAAAATACCTTGCAGTTTATTCATTACAGTCTAAAGAAAAATATATAATTAACCATCTGAGGATCGATGACGCACTTAATTTGTTTTGTTCTGGCTATTATTAGACGATTTTATTCAGATTTGAAAGGGTATAATGAAGGTAGAGGGTTGATTGAAATAGTTTTTCCCCTTTTTAATACCCACAGATCCTTCCTAAGCTGCATAAAATCGTCCAATGATAGCCAAAAATAAACTGCTAAAATGCGTCGGAGCTTCAAGGGGTTAAGATACAGGTAATTCACTTTTTTTTTAGATTACAGGAAGGTTACTTTTATTTTTTTCTGCAGTTATGAAAGTAAAGGAAAGCAGTGGGCCAAAACCCGTCCAGATCACCCGGTGGGGTTGGCACCTAGTGACGTAGCATCTTCCAAGGCACGGCAACAGGCACAGACGGACTCCAGCATACCGGGACTGGCACCACATAAACAAGGTAGCCTACCATTTTTATTTTATTTTATTTTATTTTTATTTTTTTCCCCTCGCCCTATGACTCGACCTCGGGACAGTAGCTTATAACTTGTGAGGACCCGAGATGTTGGATGCTCCATATTAATATGTGTCGCACTAGATGGTGACAGTGGTGCTTCAAGGTGTTCATTGCTTCCTTTCTGCCGCACTAGATGACGACACGTTTATACACGTCACACGATTTGGAAAGAACAGCTATACCTGTATATACCGTCGTTCACAGCATCTTCGAATATGGACAGGCATCTTTTTTGCTTTGAGTTGGTGACAATGCTGGGTTACAATAATGTATCTATGTACTCAGGCAACATCCCCATTTTTCCTTTTTTTCTGGGGGTGGCCGACTCAAGACAGAGCCCGAACAGGGACAACACAACACAACAGAAAACAATGACTCCGTTGTCGACGCCTGCCCGGGATGTAACACAGCACCCCATACCATTAAACACATCATAGAAGACTGCATTTCACACAACCACTTACGCCAACAACACAATCTACACTTAATGAGAGCTCTGTGGGAAAGCCCGATCGTGGCCATGGCCTTTCTCAGGGACTCGGGGCTGTTCGGCCAGGCAGCTTAGGGAACAACAACAACAACAACAACAACAACAACAGAAAACAATGAACACACATCTAGGTCACCCTATACAATATAAATAATGTATACAGTACTGTGCAATTCTCGCAATGTTGGTGGAAAGAAAAGAGGGACTTTTTGGGAGTCCTCTTGTGTTATCTTTTACTCCCACTAAGTTGATTGGTCGCTCTGGTGTTCTTTCTTTTTGTTCTTGGTTTTCTTGTGGTGTTTTATTGTTTTATTGCGATACAACAAAAATCCTGTTAATTAATTATAGTGTAAGTTCTTTATGACAAGTAACAGTCACCGGATATGATTAATTTTGTGAACCATAGACAGTGACTCAACAACAGTATGGTCTCTATAATTTTGTGAACCATTGACAGTGACTCAACAACAGTATGATCTCTTCCAGCAGGTGGAGGCGGAGGAGGAGGTGGTGGAGGTGGAATGTCCAAATCACAGAAAAAGAAGGCAGCAGCAGCAAAGAAGAAGGCAGCGGCAGTAGATGCTGAAGTAACAAAGGTACTGGAGAATACTCATATCTCCAATAATGAAAAAGGTACAGTATTTGGGTATTATTTGGCATTTTTTTAATTATCATTACAGGGACCTTAAAATGCTTGACCACATGAACATTTGTGAGGCTATGAAGGTTTGACTAGGGAAAGCATTTCTACCAATGATATCCAGTCCAGTTTCATGCCAGGCCATCGCTCTGTACTGTACTGTACAAATGATGCTATCATAGTCAAACAGTTGCGGGAAAGATAGGTAGCTGCATCTGGAAAAGGCCTTTGATTGGGTCCTTACGGATATTGTGCAGCTGGCTATGAGGAAATTTGATGTTGAAGAGTTGCTGGTTCATGTAATAATGAAGATATACGAGGACTCACGAACGGCAATGAGAGTGAAAAGTGTGCTGAGTGAAGAGATTGGGTCCTCTCTATGATAACCAACCCTCTCGCAGCGAGCCCATAGCAACACAATTTTTCTTCCGGGGGATATCACATTCCCAGCCTCTTATATCACTGAACCTTATGACTATTGGGGTGTGTAGGTTTGTTACTAGACCCTCTGAGATTTTCCATGTACAGTACAGTATATATTGTTAAGTAACGTTCCCTTCTGGGCTCCAACGAGTACAGTTTCAGTAATCTTAAACGCTTCCAATAGTGTAGCTGTTTTACTGAGTTTATATGTGAAGTGAAGTTCCTTTGTACGCTCTCTAAATCATTTATTTCACCTGCTTTGTATGGAGATGTTCATACGTTACAGACAGTATTCTAGCTGCGGTAGCACTAGACAGCGATATCATATGCAATTTACCGCATATTTTAAATGTACTGTACATAGAATCCAGCCTGTTAGCCATTTCACACCTGCACCTTTGACCTGGTTATGTTTTTTGAATCCCTTATTTTCAGGCAGTAACATTAAGAGGATCCTGAGACAGGTGCTGCCCTTAAGTAATTATTCCCATAAGGTATGTTGTTCCAATTACATGAATTTGTTTAACGCAAGGCCTCATGGTGCCCATATTCTCTCGTAAGCAGAAGATTAACTATACCTCTTGTAAGGACACACATTCGCTCACTAAGGAAGTTCGTTGGTGACTAAATGTGTTATAGGTGGGGAGATTGGAACAGAGGAGGCTGCTCAGTAATACAAAAAGGCTGCGGTAATACCGGTACCAAATCTTGTGGGTATGTCGCCCGCAGCAACCTTATTTTTTTAAATAGGATGTACCAGTACGTCGACCGCACTGATAGAGTTAAACAAATATGCTTTGAAGTGACAAACAAATAACCTATTGCTGCATTGTTATAATTATGTTTGTATTATTAGGGTTAAGCCGGTATCACACGAGCGCTTTTTCACTCAACATTTATACTAACGGGTATGTCGGGTGGATGAGACTCGTTAGCCTTGGTAGGCAACTCATCTAGGGGAGACAACCTTATACAAATCCGGGTGGATGGGACTCATCAGCCTTGGTTGGCAACCTGTCTAGGGGAGTAAACCTGATACAAATCCGTACTGCTTACCTAAGGGTAAGGCAGGTTAGTGGATGGATTAGCCGAACACCACTGTAGAAAAATAGTGCTAACAAGATACACAGAGGGCCTCGGAGTCGGACGGATCCTAAATCGAGTGGTCAATCCTGTAAGTCCTTCACTAAACTGGCTCGGGTTGTCCCTCTCACAGGGAATAGATCTGCTTGGGGGCATTCTGTGTATGGCCACCCTCGTAAGGGGAGTAAGGCATCCGGCAATAGATAGATAGATTTATACTAACACTCATATGGCAGCTTATGAGGTGGACATCTAAAATATATTGGTTGGCTAAATTCATCCATCATCAGTCTAGTTTCCGATACCAGTGCAAAATAGTCCAGAAATGTTGCCAGAAAAATGTTGATCATCGAATTTTGACTATAAAAGCTCTCGTGTGATACCGGCTTTACCCAGCACTTGTTTTGTTCTCCTTTTTCTTGTTATCACTTTCTTGTACTAGTCTTTTGTATATTTTTTTCTGTGATAAACATTGCCCTGGTGAATAGCGGCATAATGTACTTACTCGATAGCACTATCGATGATGAGTGCTGTATGTTTTTTGTACTATTGTTAATATCTTGTCAAATTGGAAATTTGTTTGTACTGTATATTTTAATAATTAATATTGTTCAATATGCAGTAGAGTATTATAATCTTATAATATAACTAGTTTGAATAGAATACTTTTGTCTTAAATTGTAGTTTCTTTATTCATACAGAATTTACAAGAAAACCTGAACTTCCCAACTTGTCTACTTCCTTGAATATGATGAGAGTGTGTTAATATATGTGCGACAAATTTGCTTGGGAAACAAATTCACTTACTCCTATACTATGTACATTCACTTACTCCTATACTATGTACATTCACTTACTCCTATACTATGTACATTCTATCATTCTATACTATGTACATTCTATCATTCTATGTGGTGGTTTTGTGTTTAACATTTTTATTTTTTGCTAAATTGTTATTTCCACATAGTGATTTTGATAAGTTCTTCTGTCTTTATATTGTGCTGTTCCTAGTTTGGTTTGTTTGTTATGCAAGTTTTACATTTTAACACTTACGGTGCAGGCATATTTCCGCTATATTAGGGCTCATTCAGGCACTCCTGAATGATTGAGAAAGTGTCTGAATAAAATTAAACGTATTCAGCCAAAAACTAGAAGATAACTTCAAAATGACACCAGAACAAGCTTCGTAGTGCGCGGGATTAATCCGCAGTGCTACCATAGACATTCGCTAATACTGAGCGAATATCGCTAATGTCGCGTTACATTTGCCTTTGGCGCTGCTATGTCTAGCGGGACATGGCCTCATATCCCTCAGTGCTGCGGCCGCCTGGCTGGAGACCGGACTGGAGCCTACCGCGCTCAATCGGACTCGTCTCCACAGGTTTTGAAAGCCTGTAAATTGCTATAAATCTCCATGGTGTTCCGGAACGTCTTCCACAGCCAAGGGGTTAATACTGTATTGTTGTTATTATTTACTATTGTTTTCAGGAGGTGGAAAACAGCCAGTGGCATCAGACCCCACTAAAAAACTAAGAAACCTAAAGAAAAAACTACGCGACATTGAGAAGCTAGAGAAACAGATTGCCAGCGGAGAACTGAAGAACCCAGAACCGGAACAACTACAGAAGGTGCAGAAGAAGGAGGAAGTGGAGCAGCAAATTGAAGAATTAGAAGAAGAAGTAGGGGATAATTAGAAAATTCGGGGAGACTTAGGGCGGTGTCACACGAGCGATTTTTCAGCCAATTTTTACGAGCAATTGTTGTCTGGCAGCTTCAAAATTTAAGTCTTGAATAAATGAAACTACCTAACATAATCTACCTTCGATCTAGTTTCCGATTCCAATGAGAAAAAAACCTCAAAATAGTACGAGAAAAAACTTGCTCATCGAAAATTGCTGGAAAATGCGTTGGTGTGACACCGCCTTTACATATTTTTACCCCTTCGATATGATGATATTATCTTGCTATTATTTTATTCAGCTTGGAAAAGACGTGTACCAATTAAGAGGGTACAGGCTATCTCGATTAATCCTCTTAGCTGCCCTAGATCCTTCCAAAGCTACATTAAATCGTCAATTTTATTCAGCTTGGAAAAGACGTGTACCAATTATAAGGGTATAGGCTATCTCGATTAATCCTCTTAGCTGCCCTAGATCCTGCCAAAGCTACATAAAATTGTCTAAAAGTAGCTGAAATCAACTGAATAAGACGTGACCGATACAGAAGGGGTTAATGTTATTCTAGCTAGCAGTAAATATTTATATTCAGTTTAGGAAGGTGTCTCGCAGTGGGGGGATGGTTCACTTTTTGGCCAATTTTTGCATGTATTCATTATTTTTCTAGTTTCCTCCCTAGACCTCTATCAAATTTAAAAAAAAACATCCATTAGATCCCCCTTCTAGATTAATTTGTAAATTTTTTGGTAGAAAAATTTCCCGGCTAAAGGCCGGTTCTTCCAACATTACAGGCTCACTATCGTTCGCCAGGGGAAAAATTGAAACCTAAATAGCACGAAAGGTCTAAATATTGACGAAGAAATGGGGCGAAAGGTCTTAAAATCGACTAACTAATGGGGCAAACATCTTAACATCTAAAAACTAATGGGGCTAAACATGAGGGAGAAAGTGGTCCAGAAAACCGGCCCATCCCCCCTTAATGGAGAGATTTCCTTTGACTGGGCGTCAATGAGGGTACCAGGCCTCCCTCGATTTACGATTGGGATACGTTCTTGAAAACCCGATATTAATATAGAAAATCATATAGCGAACCCTAAACTTTATGGGGTGAATGGGGCTGCGTTCTGGGGCCAGCCAAAACCCAAACCCAAACTCCTAAAAACCTATTAATAATATCATAAATAGAACACTTGCGAGTTTCAGGCTATAAGGAAGTTGGTGCCGTAAACATCGATGTTAAACGGAAATGCAATAATAATGTAAGTTTCTGATGGATAAAAAGTATATTGAATTGTGTTTTATAATTTAATCAAAGTATTAGAACCGTATCAGCTGGTAATTCTGCTAAATATCAATATCCACAGCTCCAACTTCCTTATAGAACGAAACTCCCAAGTGGTCAATTGGGGCATCAGATAGCGAGGGAAACATGTATCCGGCTTTGGAGTACCGGTATTGTGTTGTTCCCAGCGATCTTATATGGTCTCTGGATTACCCTTTCTCTTTTCACAACCACCTTTGGGTGACCCGTGTTCAAATGTACACTCGGATACCATAGTCTCTAGCCCACTCATGAATGTTTGAGGACTTCACTTATTTGTATTTATGGAAGCATATCTCTGGAAACAAATTTATGAATAACATTTTCTTCACATCAACTACAAAACTATATATACCATTTATTGAAAAGCAAGATCTGTCCAAAAATTAATCAAGATAGTTATAATTGCATAAAGAAAAACATAGGGGTCCACGAATTCTTATGAATGGACTAGAGACTATGGTATCCGACTGTACAAGCATGATTGACCACTTGCGAGTTTCAGGCTATATGGAAGTTAGAACTATAGGCATCGATATTTCCCAAACTTGACTACTTCCTTTAACGTGACGATAGTGCGTTGTTATATGTGCGATTAGCTTGCTTGGGAAACAGATTAACTTGCTCATGTAGTAATGTACACCCTATGTGGTGGATTGTGTTCTTTTATTTAATAATTTTCATTTTGGTAAGCGTTGTTTCCACATAGCGATTTTGATCATTTAATTTGATTTTATATTGTCCTTTTCCCAATTTTGGTTTGTGTAGTTTGCAAGTCTTACATTTTAATTTAACCGAATTACCAGCTTAAATACGATTATAGTTCATCTATAAATACATACCTCATTTAGGACGTGAGCCTATAACCTCATTCTCTGTAGACAAAACGATTTTTTAAACTTGTATGTATGTAAACTACTCTCTATACTTTCTAACCATCACAAACTCCGTCGTCGACTCCTGCCCAGGTTGTAACACAGCACCCCATACTATTAAACACATCATAGAAGACTGCATTTCACACAACCACTTACACCAACAACACAATCTACACGCCTTGAGAGCTCTGTGGGAAAGCCCGACCGTGGCCATGGCCTTCCTTAAGGACTCGGGGCTGTTCGGCCAGGCAGCTTAGGGAACAACAACAACAAAACAATCATCACAAACCTACTGTACATTATTATTGCATTTCTGTTTAATATCTATATAATGTACATGTATACGGCTCCAACTTCCTTATAGCCTAAAACTCGCAAATGGGCAATTGTCATACTTACATATATCTTTTATTTTTATTTTTGGTGTGGATATTGAGCAGATCCTCCGCTAACGTGTGCTCCTTGCCTGGTTAAGGGGAGATGGGCTCGTTTTTCTGGTCCTTCTTCCTCGTGTTTAGTCCCATTGTTTTTTTTTAGATTTTAAGACGTAGGGGCCATTAGTTTGTCGATTTTAAAACCTTTCGTCCCATTTCTATATCAATATCAAGACCTTTCGTGCCATGTAGGTGTCAGTTTTTTCCGGGCGAGCGACAGCGAGCCTGTAAGTTTTAAGAGTACAGGCCTTCGACCGGCACATTTTTCTACCGAAAAATGTACAAATTTATCTTGAAATTAGGTCTAAGGGGTGTTTTTTTACAGCTTGATAGAGGTCTAGGGAGGAAAATAAAAAATGCTAAACCAAAATCCAAACAGTAATCCAATAAACCCTTGCCTTGGAGGTTAATTAAGGGGAGACAGACCGTTTGTTTGGTCTATTAATTCATTTATTCATATATTTTTTTAGTTTCCTCGCTAGACCTCCATCAAGCTTAGAAAAACACACCCTAGACCCCCCTTCAAGATAAATTTGTACATTTTTCGGTAAAAAAAAAAATCCCGGCCGAAGGCCGATTCCTCTTAAAATTGCACGAAAGGTCTTAAAAGTAACAACGAAATGGGGCAAAAGGTGTTAAAATCGCCAAACTAATGGTCCGAACGTCTTATAATCTCAAAACTAGTGGGGCTAAACATTAGGGAGAAGGGGGTCCAGAAAAACGGTCTGCCTCCCCTTAACCCGGTGAGAATGGATGGTATTTATGGCTGGGGTTGTTGTGTTAATTAAGGGGGGGGGTGATGGTTCGTTTTTTGGTCCACTTTTTTATGTATTTATGATCTGTCTTGAGTCGGCCACCCCCAGAAAAAAAAAAAAAAAAAAATATATATATATATATACCGGTATATATACAGTATATATAATAAATATATAAATTAATAAAATAAAAAAATAAAAATTGGGGAATGAGCCCGAGCCAATAGATTGATAGATGTATTTATTATTTTTCTAGTTTCCTCCCTAGACCTTCATCAAACTTGAAAAAAAAAACATCCATTAGATCTCCCTTCTAGATTAATTTGTACATTTTTCGGTAGAAAAAGTCCGAAGGCCAGAACACTTACCTCGCTATTGCTCGCCAGGAAGAAATGGATGCCTAAATAACACGAATACTTTTAATATGGACCAAGAAATGTGGCGAAAGGTCTTAAAATCGCTAAAGTAATGGGCTGAGCGTCTTAAAATGTGAAAACTAGTGGGGCTAAACATGAGGGAGAAGTGGAAGCAATTAAAGCAACCCATCTCCCCTTAACTCTTGCCCTTAGACCTCATTTCAAGATAAATTTGTACATTTTTCGGTGTCCCGGCCGAAGGCCTGCTACTCTTAAAACTACAGGCTCGCTGTCGCTCGCCAGGAAAAAACTGACACCTACATGGCACGAAAGGTCTTGATATTGATATAGAAATGGGGCGAGGGATGGTTCGGGACCCCCTTCTCCCTCATGTTTAGCCCGGTTAGTTTTGACATTTTAAGACGTTCGGCCCATTATTTTGGCAATTTGAACACCTTTCACCCCATTTTGTTATTTTAAGACCTTTCGTGCCATTTAGGTGTTGATCTTTTCCTGGCGAGCGATAGCGAGCCTGCAATTTTAAGAGGAACCGGCAGAATTTGTCTACTGAAAAATGTATAAATTTATCTTGGAGGAGGTTCAAGGGGGTGTTTTTTTAAGCTTGATGGAGGTCTAGCGAGGAAACTAACAAATATTTGAATACCGGTATATATTTATATTGACCCAAAAAATAAACCACACCCCTTTAACCCTATTAGGTGCAGGGCGGGCCAATTTGGAGCCTCCCTGATTTACTCCATTAGCTTGGAGATTTTAAGACGTTTCATGGCACTAGTTTAGCAATTATATGATGCTTCAACCCAATAAGGTATCTATTTTTCCTGGGCGAGCGATAGCGAGCCTGCAATTTGGGAGAAAGTGGCCTTTGGCCGGGACATTTTTAGCTTGAAGGGGGTTAGGGGACGTTTTTTTTAGTTTGAAGGGGGTTTGGAGAGGCGTTTTTCCAAGTCTAGCGGGTAAACTAAAAAGACATTGTTCGAAAATGGCTAAAACAATTAAAACCCTCGATAATAATGAAACAAAATACCATAATAACCCACGAGACGTTGCACCAGATAGTGTTAAGGTTGTCGGAAAGTTGATGATATCATTTAATAATGAATGTGCATGTATCTGGCCAGTGTGTTGAGTAAAGATGGGAGTATGGATGAAGAAGTGCGGGAGAGGGTGTGCAACAGGGGCAGAGGGTTGTAGGAACGTTGAAAGCAGTAACAAGAAATAGGGTGGTCAGTACGGAAGTGAAGAAGTCCTTGCATGACAGTGTGGTAATCCCGACACTGACTTACGGAAGCGAAGCATGGACGTTCGAGAAGAGACTCGGACCAAGAGTGAGAGCAGTGGAAATGAGTTACTTGAAAAGTGCGTGCGGAGTTACATGGAGGGATAGACAGACGAATGAGGAAGTAAGCAAGGAGGTGTGGTGTGGAGGTAGATGTGCTGGAAAGTGTGAAAAGGAACACCTTGAGATGGTTCGGCCACATGGAACGTATGAAAGCGAGAGAATGACTAAGAGGGTGTACGAGAGCGAGGTGGAAGGACAGAGAGGGAGAGGTAGACCGAACGAGAGGTGGAATGATGGAGTGAGGAAGTATATGGATGAAGGCGGTGCTGGTTGGGAAGAGGCGCGTCGACTGACTGGGGACAGAGGTGCATGGGGGCGGTTCGTTCGTGGCCACCCCTGCACGGCGTCAGGCAATAGATCGATAGATAGATGTATGAATATGTGTACGAGAGATGCTTGAAAAGGTGAATATATTAATCTAGAGGTAGCTATAATATATGGAAACTGGCATTATCTTAACCCTTTCACGCATTTATGACGCAGAGGTTGCCACTCTTATAATTAGGCTACCTCTCCAAAATTAGTTTTCTGCCCACAGCTAACTCAAAGACAACTGCAGAGGTTGAAGTAACTAAACTAAAGGTTTCTAAATACCCCTGATGGTAACAAAGGCTTTAAAGTATCCCCAACAGGCTCAAAATTGCGTCATCTGTCGGAGAGGGTTAATTAAATTGTAAAACTTACAAAATGAATATAATTATAAAAGACGGTTAATATTATGCATCATTATAATTCAGCTTTGGAAGAACCTATTGGATTTAAAGGAGTACAAACTACAGTAGGGTCTCACATAAAACGAGTTTATGGTCGATAAACGAGGGCGTTTTATGCGATTTCGTTTTATGTGAACACAGCATTTTGGTGGCGCAATATCGTCAATGTTCACTGTAAGCGAAATTTTTTGTACAAAGCGAACGATATTTCGTACGTTTTGTACGATATTTCGGCGCTCTATATGAAAACTCCTCGGATTTGCCCCACTTTGGCGACGGACTCGTTTTATGTGATCACATTCGTTCTGATCGAAAATTAAATATTAATATTTTAGGTCGGTCGTTTTAATCGAGACTCGTTTTATGCGAACACGTTTTATGCGGGACCCTACTGTATCTCCATTAACCCTCTAATTCCCACAGGTCTATCCTAAGCTGAATACAGTTGTCTAATGATAGGTAGAATAATATTAAGGGGAGACGGTCGTTTTTCTGGTCCCCTTTCTCTCTAGTGTTTATTCCCATTATTTTTTTGATTTTTAGACGTTCGGCCCATTTGTTTGGCGATTTTAAGACCTTTCGTCCCATTTGTTTGGCGATTTTAAGACCTTTCGTCCCATTTTGTTATACATTTTAAGACCTATTGTGCCATTTAGGTGTCAATTTTTTCCTGGCGAGCGATAGCGAGCCTGTAATTGTAAGAGGAATCGGCCTTTGGCCGGGAAATTTTTCTACCAAAAAATGTACAAATTTATCTTGAGGTGGGTCTAGGGGATGTTTTTCTAAGTTTGAGGGATATCTAGCGAGGAACTAAGAATTTATGAATTCATTAATTTATAGGCCAAAAAAGCAGTCAATGTCCCCTTAAAGCCGCTGGCACACGAGCGATTTTTCCGTCAATTTTCCATGAGCAAGTTTTCTCTCGTATTTTTGGCACTGGTATCGGTAACTAGACTGAAGGTAGATTATGTTAGGCGGCTGAATTCTAATAAAGTGTATTTTTTTAAGCTTCCAGACCATAATTGCCCGTAAAAATTGCTCGAAATAGGGCTCGTGTGACTCCGGCTTAAGGCACGATCATCGTACTGAAGGAAATAATAAACTTTGAATAACATCGCTAAGAGCCTTCACGTGTTATCAATCACAAACTTCAGACCATCATTTTGTATAGTTTATCTTTCTCTTATACAGACAACAGTTCACTAGACAGTTTTCATTTTGTAATTTATATTCTTGCGTGTCTAACGTATGCAATATTTGTATTTTTAAGAGTAGTTAAGCGTTATGTTCTATAGGTAGCGCCAACGAAAGTGACAATAATCTTGATCCCTGACCTCTCTGTAACTCAAAAAGGCCTAGAGCAAACTGGCTGTAAATATCCACACCTACTTCCTGGTGGACTCTTCCCAAATTATAATGTAAAACTTGCAAAATAAACAAACCAAAACTTATACGAACACAGTAAACAGACAAAACAACTAATCAAAATGATAGAAACGTCAGCCCGATTGCTCTCATTCATATCGAGTTATAAGAAGTTAAGGGGTCAAGATTATTTTCAAGTTCGCTGGCTGTACAGTCGCGCTAATAAGTGATGTCTCGGCACCAAGTATGTTTTGATCAATAATTGTTATCAGCAATATCTAAGCTTCATATCGAGTAAAATATACAAACATGTTCCTACACTTACCCACCCTATTCAACATCTGACAGACATTAATAAATTGCTTCAAAATCCGCGTGTCCAGGCATTTTAGCTCGAACGTCCCTTGATTTCGGCCCTGTCACTCTTTGAAATCTGGGGGAGGCACTCGCTGCAGGCAGTTATGCATTTTGTCTCCCTCATTCACATAGAAAACAAAAATGTAATGACAGCTGGGACATGACTTATTAGCGCGACCGTACCTATAGTTTTATAATAATGTTTTTTTAAAGTGTTGACCAATTGTGCATTTGCTACTGTAAGTTGCAAAGTTGCCTATTGCAAATTCAAGAAATTATTGCCAGATACCGGTTTGTTCTTCCATGATTCCCTCTAGATATTTTTAAGGGGGGTCACCTGCCTTTTTCCTCTCCTTTTTCTCTCTTTGGCTTGTATCCATTCGGCTCCTTTCAGCCTACTGTTTTAAGACGGTTACCCCATCCAGGTGTCCATATTTTCCTGGCGAGCGGCAGCGAGCCAGCATATATATATTTTTGTTTTGAGAGCAAGCTAAATTTGTACATTTTCCGATATAATTTTTTTTCCAGCAAAGCCGGATTTCTCCATACAATGCTGGCTCGCTATCGCTCGCCAGGAAGAAATCGACACCTGGATGGGGGTAAATGTCTTAAAACAGTACTGTAGGCTGATTGGGGCTGAATGGATACAAGCCAGAGAAAGAGAGAAAAAGAGAAAAAAAGCAGGTGACCCCCTTACAAATTTGATATAAGATTTGGTTGTTGTTTTTATTATTGATGTTGAATACATGGACAGATTTGAGGCTATTTCTGCATGAGGGTGACTGGACCTTTTTGTGGATTGATATACTATTTTACTAAATTTTCTACCCCTGAGGCAAATTTACAGGAAATTGGTGAAAGCCTTATCCCAAGAAAGGAGTTGTCGTGGCCTAGCGGGTTAAGGCTCTACGCGCTATGTTGGTGACGACTAGCCGCGTGGATTCGAATCTCGGTTATGCTACAACAGTTTCCAGTGCTATATAGCCTTCGTCGCTTAGTGCTGTAGAATTGACCACTTACGAGTTTCAGGCTATAAGGAAGTTGGAGCCGTGAACATCGTTATTAACCCTTCCTACCCGGGCTACCTTAGGTAAGGACAGCTCGGCAGAAGGGCAGCTACCCGGCCGTCCTTACCTAAGACGGCAGCTTAATAGCCTAATTAAGCTTGGTCTGAACGCCGTGCGTACGACGTATGTCAACAAACCCAAGCGTTGCGTCACCGCACCTCCGAAAACAAGAAGGAGAAGACTCTTCAATGTTATTGTTCTGACGTCAGACGAAATTAGTGTCTGAAAAGCCCCCATATTGGCAACATCTCTGCAATATTTGCTCCACTGAAATCGTCATCACAACTGAACGAGTTGACTTACAGAGCTCTACTCAACGCCAAAATACAGATTGAAAACCGCACTACGATTATAGATGAGTGGGAAAGTTCTAGCAGTGAAAATAAACATAAATACGGTAGCCTAGGCCTAGACGTTTTTCAGCCATTTCGCCCGGGTACGGGCGACCGTCCTTAGGTAAGACAGGCCGGGTAGGAAGGGTTAAACAAATGCAATAATAATGTACGTTTCTCATGGATAAATGATGATATGTTGAATTGGGTTTTATGTATTTATATATGTACTACGACCGTATTTTACCTGGAAATTATGTTAAATATCCTTGTCTACAGCTCCAACTTCCTTATAGAACGAAACTCTCAAGTCGGCAATTCATTACAGTTGGGGATTTCCCGCAGATGAAATGAATGCATAAGGTTATTCAACTTTATCCCAAGAAATTTAGTACAACTATGATATTATATAATACCGAGACCTATAGCTTTGTTTGTCTTTGTAATATTGATTTACAAGACGTTTGTTATGAAATCTTTTATTGATCAGATGAATTTATTATTGCTTTGACGGACAACAGTTGTACAGCTCGGTCCCGTATAAAGCGAGTTCAAACAAATGTGAATTTCGATTAGTGCGAACAATGAAAACATTAAGCACAAAATTATCAATCAATACGAATACGATCTTTTATTGCGAGTCGGGTGGCAATATGGGTTAAATCCGGGGAGTTTTCTATTAGTGCGGACAACATTTTTACAGTGCGATAAATTTCCCACCTGACTCGTGGAATCACTGGTGTTTGAGCAGCTTAGGCACGGAGGGAGGCTGGTCAGTCAGACATTACTTACCCCATACAGTGTGACGCTATCTCGCATTCTCGGGTTTGTGATCGTATCAAGTGTAGAATTTAAGGTAAGGAAAGGTCTAATTTACCATTGATATGCTATATTTATCATTAACATTTGTTCTTGGTATGTTTGTGTCAGTATAGATAACGATATAAAGAAAGATATGTATGCTATATGGAAGACCGATCGACCAATTACATTTTTTCCCATAGGATACGTTGTTCACATAGTGCGACCAATTTCTCGCACTATGCGGGACCGAGCTGTAATTCAATCTTACTAGCCTACAGTTTTTTTTTTTTTTTCTTTTTTAAGAGACAATGAACGGAGGAAGGAAAAACACAGATAAAACAAAAAGGTCCATGTGCCTAAAGACATCCTCCATTCATAAAATGTTTGTAACAACTGGATTTAAACATTTGTAAATTGTAAGTTTGTGGAAAGCAATTCGAGGGAAGTGAATTCCAAAGAGTAGCTCTGGGGATAAATGAATTCTGATAAGCAGAAGTTCTGCATTGTGGAGGAGAAAGTGTAAATTCATGGGCGCTCTCAGCTGCCCTAGTTCTACGGGGAAAGATGTGGAGAGGCGGCACAATTGAAGCAAGTTCCTCGGAACAATTGCTGTGAAAATATCTGTAGAATAATGCAAGGGATGCAACGTTTCTTCGTATGGATAATGTAGGAAGGTCCTGTGTGATTGCAGGGTTATTGATTAATCTAATAGCTTTATTTTGAATTTTGTCCAACTGCCTCAATGCAACCACTCCACTTCCACCCCACAGAGGTGAACAGTAATCCATCTGAGAACGCACATGACTTTTATATATTACGGCCAACTGCTCGTCAGTGAAGAATTCTCGAACTCTGTACAGGAGTCCCAGTTTTTTAGAGGCATTCTTAGCAATGCTTCTAACATAATATGTCCAGCTCAAGTTAGTAGTTAATGTTACACCAAGAATGTCAATACTAGGGGAAGTGGGAATATTTACATCATTAAAAAATATATGCGAGTCAGTGAGATTCTGTCGGTTAGAAAATTGAATGTACTTGGTTTTCTGTGCATTAAAGGAAACTAGATTCTTTTGTCCCCATCCATTATTTCTAGAAAGGTCCTGGTTCAGAGAAATTGCAGTGTTTATTTTTGAATTTATAAGATCGGGTTGGGTGAAAGAATTGGTAAATGTGAAGGAACTGTGGAGTGTTGAGTCATCTGCGTAGGAATGTATTGGATTATGAGTGGTAGATATGAGATCATTGATATGAATGAGGAACAGAATTGTGGCCAAAACTGATCCCTGGGGAACACCAGCATTTATTGAGTGAAATTGAGAATAAAGGCCATCTACCATTACACGTCTTTTTCTGTTATGAAGATAAGAAGAAATTAGTGGAACTAATGATGCAAGGCCGTAGTGTGACATCTTCGACAATAAGGATTGATGCCAGACTCTATCAAATGCCTTTGATATATCCAGTGCTATTGTATGTGTTTCACCATGTTGGTCTGTAGCTTGGTTGATTTGATGCGTAAGAAGGCAAAGCATGTCTGCAGTTGATCGACATCGTCTAAAACCATATTGCCTATCACTGATTAATTTATTTTTCTCAAGATTGATTATTTAATATAATTTCAGACTTTACCAAGAGTGGAAGTTATAGCTATTGGTCTGTAGTTTGATGGATCTGAAGAGGCACCTTTTTTAGGAACTGGATGAATGTTTACTTCTTTCCAGGGTACTGGGAAGCATGAGGTATGAGTACACAGACGGAAATTTTTTGCCAATACAGGAGCGAGCACCAAGGAGCAATTCTTAAGTACTATTGGAGGAATTTCATCTGGACCAGGAGCCTTATCTACTGAGAGATTCTGCAAAATAGTTTTGACATGTCTGGTGTGGATCTTAAGTGAGGGAATTTCAGGCGAATTAAAATTAAGTACAGGGACATCTTGATTTATTTCATCTAAGGTTGAGTTGGTGGAGAAAATATCTGCAAGAAGGTTAGCTTTACCTCTTGGGTCACTTACAAGATTGCCAGTCGGAGATTTTAATGGTGGAATGGATGAAGCAGTAGTGAAGTTGGATTTGAATGAGTTAAGAGTAGACCAAAATATTTTGTTATTTGGATTATTTAGAAGTTTATTTGCCTGCTTGTGGAGAAAGTTTGATTTAGTTAGGTTTAATACAGTTTTGGCATGATTTCTGATGTTTCTAAAGTAATTAAAGGCTTCATGTGTTTTTGACCTTGTGTATGCATTGTAGGCTATTGCTTTTTGTTCAGTTACTCTAGCACAATTATGGTCAAACCATTTAGGTGAATTAGATCTTTTACTGTACTTTTGATGAGGAATAAAAGTTTCCATTCCAATTTTTACAAAATCTTGTATGTGGCTCAAGGTGGAGTGTGCATCATTAGAAAAGAAAGAGGTCCAGGGAATATCAATAAAGAAACCTTGAAGACCCTCCCAGTCTGCCCTATCGTAATGCCATTTAGTCACCAAAACAGGTTCAGAGTGGGAAGGTGTGGTAGGTGATAGACAGGTGGCCTGTATCAGACAGTGATCAGAAGATCCATCTTAATAAAAAATATATATAAAAGATATATCTTTTATACATGGACCCATATTCCTAGACAAACCCCAATCATGGTACACTCGGATACCATAGTCCACCCCACTGGCACGAGGTGAGACCAAGACCCTTTCTGGACGGTGGCCCACAGTGATAGTTACGGCTGGGGTTTGGGAGAAAGTGAAATGCACACACGAACACAGCGTGAAGCATTTGGGACAGGATTCGAAGTCTTCAAATGCTTCACACTGTGCTCGTTTGTGTGTTGCCCTCTCTTGTCAAACCACACCCCTCACCATCAACGTGGGCCGCCATCCAGAAAGGGTCCTGGCCTCACCTTTTGCCAGAGTGGGGTGGGCTAGAGACTATGGTATCCGAGTGTACAGTCAGAACCCCAAATACACAAGTTTATGGGCAACACACGACCTCGCGTATTAGGAAAGGAATCACGTTATCGTAAAGCACTTCCTAGGCCTCCCTCACTCTATTAAGTGCCATGCGTCTCGCTAAAATTATACCACACTTGCTTATGGCGGATTTGGCCACTTCTTCGCTCTCGATTCGCGTATTAGTTGTACCCATCCAGCTCTCCTGAGCTATCAGAAGAGACTGGATGACTCCGTTGTCGACGCCTGCCCAGGATGTAACACAGCACCCCATACCATTAAACACATCATAGAAGACTGCATTTCACACAACCACTTACGCCAACAACACAATCTACACTCAATGAGAGCTCTGTGGGAGAGCCTGTGGCCATGGCCTTTCTCAGGGACTCGGGGCTGTTCGGCCAGGCAGCTTAGGGAACAACAACAACAACCCCTCGTGTATTCAAAGTTTTTGGTTATTTTTGACCCCCCCCCCCTTCCCTCGCGTACAGTATTAGGGAATTTGCGTACTCGGAACTCGCGTATTGGGCAACCTGACCGTATTTTGTTATTATTAGTTTTGTCGTATTAATTAAGGGAGCCCACCTCGCTTTTTTGTTCACGCTCTATCGCTCTCTCCCTCTCTCTTTGGCTTGTATCCATTCGGCCCCATTCAGCCTACTGTTTTAAGACGTTTACCCCCATCTAGGTGTCAATACCACTCACCGAGCCAGTATATATATTTTTGTTTTGACAGCAAGCCATATTAGTACATTTTTCAATAGAAAAATTTCTCCGGCAAAGCCGGATTTCTCCATAAAATGCTGGCTCGTTATCGCTCGCCAGGAAGAAATCGACACCTGGAAGGGGATTAACATCTTAAAACAGTTGGCTGAATGGGGCCGAATGGATACAAGCCAGGGAAAGAGAGAAAAAGGAGATAAAGATAAAAAAAGCCGGTGACCCCCCCTTAACAGTCAATATGATGCACTGTAGTCGGTTTATTGCCAGCTGATGGTCAATTATTATGGTGTTCTCTTCTTGAGGGGAGACAGACCGTTTTTCGGGACCCCCTTCTCCCTAATGATTAGCCCCACTAGTTTTGAGATTATAAGACGTGCCATTTAGGTGTCAATTATTTCCAGGCGAGCGATAGCGAGCCTTCAATTTTAAGAGGAACCGTCCTTCGGCCGGGACATTTTTCTACAGAAAAATTTACAAATTTATCTTGAAGGGGGGTCTAGGGGGTGCTTTTCTAAGCTTGATGGAGGTCTAGGGAGGAAACTAAAAAAATATATGAATAAATGAATTAATAGACCAAACAAACGGCCAGTCTCCCCTTAATTACTCGGCTATCATGTAGATTTTATAGCAAAATATAGTGCTAATTTTGAAAACTTATTAATTATAATGTAAAACTTGCAAAATAAACAAACCAAAACTTATGGAGGGAAGTTACAAGTGGGGTACCTCAGGGATCTGTGTTGGGACCACTATTGTTCGTTATGTTTATCAACGACTTACCTGAAGTTATAACTAATGGAATTGAGATATACCTGTATGCGGATGACACCAAGCTGTATAGAAGAGTGAGGAGTAAGGAAGATGTGGATTTGCTTCAAGGAGATGTGGAGGGCATGAAGGGATGGTCTGAACATTGGTTAATGCCTTTTCATCCAAAAAAATGCAAGTACATGCGGATTGGGACAAGCAAGATAGACAAGGTAGGATACAGTATGTATGAAACAATGGAGGAAGTGAATGCAGAAAAGGATATAGGAGTAGTGATAGACAATAAGTTAAATTTCTCAGAACATTTAGCGGAAAAGATAAATAAAGCCAATAGAATTGTAGCCTCTGGAGCAGTGGACCACTGGTTCCTATCTTTAGAACATTCCTGTGCTTGGTATGCTTCCAGCCAGGGCCCCACTGGGGTAAATAAAATAGCAAAACAGTGGTGGAACTGCCATCCGGGTGAGGGACTGCTCCTTCAGTGTTCATGGTCATAATCCACTTAGTGGAAATGGCAGTGTGGAGTGGGTCAGTCGGGGCATGTCTGGGAGCCTGGAGGCAGTTTCTGCCATGGCCATCCCTTTTGGGGTGCTTCCTCTGGAAGCGGGGCGTCAGATTTGATGATGATGATGATAGAATTGCAGGGCTGATAAGGAGGACATTTGTGTCAATTGATGAAGAAATCTTCAGGAATCTCTATACAGCGCTGGTTAGGCCGCACCTGGAATATGCGAACCAGGTGTGTGCTCCATATATGGTAAAGGATATAGAAGCAGTGGAGAAAGTGCAGAGGAGAGCTAGCAAGCTGGTACCAACGTTGAAGAACGCGGGCTATGAGCACAGGTTGAGGACACTGGGACTTCCGACACTGGCATATAGGAGAAAGATAGAGACTTTTAAGATAGTGTCAGGAAAATATGATGAGGATGTGTGTGAAGGTATCTTCTTGATGCGGGAGGGAACAAGAACGAGAGGACACTCTAAGAATACAAGAAAAGAAATAGGCTTGAAAGGGCAAAGAACTCATTTTGTGATAGAGTGGTAAATGAGTGGAACGCACTGCCCCAGTATGTAGTCGATTCCGAATCGGTAAGGAAGTTTGAAAGTAATCTTGATAAGGCATGGGGAAGGCAAGATTTGAAGTTTAATTACAAAGCAAAAATACAGAATAGTAAAAATCTTGCGTCTGCTGCCGCCACCGCCAACACCGTGAACGACTGCAGCAGTGCAAGTACTGGCACCGAGCTGGATACACAGGCCTAGTTTGCCTTTTTCCAGAGGATCTACTGTAAGAACTGTAAGAATTATACGAACACAGTAAAAAGACAAACAACCAATCAAAATCGCTATGTGGAAACAACGCTTAAGTAAAATAATAATTAATTTGGTGGATGAATGGTCCCGAGTTTAGGGGTTCAACTTCGTATTACCTATCAAAAACAACACTAACTGACACATATTCATAACAATACATAATATAAATAAAAGTAAGCAATGGTGCGCCGTTTCCCGGAACGTGGGGGTGGCACAGCCGCTCAAGATATGCGAATTCCTCACGGAGCTATGCGTGCACTCAGAGCGGGGGCAAAAAATATGGCTGACTACCCCCTCCCACCCGGTACCCAAGCGGCGCAGAAGCTGGCTGTGACGTCACTGCGCATGACGTATCTCGCACAGCTGGGAAGAAACTCGTACATTTGTGTTTCTCCACGGATTTGCTTACCTTTATTTCGGCGCTCGCACACTTCGAACGGTATTCGCACAGTTTGGAATTATTAAATTAATATTGTTGGTAGCTCGTATAGATCGCGAATCGCATAAATCGAAAACGCATAGATGGGGACCCAATTGTACTGTAGTTGTTTTATTCCAAAGAAAATTACTGGAAATTTAGTACAGCACTTAAATTGCAATCACAACAACTATAGTCTATTCGCTGTAAGTAGGCGAGAAATCATGACCTCTAACCTCTGTAACTCAAAAACGACTAGAGTAATCGAGCTAATATTTCTACCATTTGGGAAGAGTCAGTCAAAGAATAGATGTGGAAAGTTACAGCCAATTTGCTCAAGCCCTTTTTGAGTTACAGAGGATAGAGGTAATGATTTCTTGCCTACTTACAGTGAATAGACTATTGTATATCAAACCGACTGACCAGGAATACAGCAAAACTACAGTAAGTACGGTATTGTATGTACAGTCGCGCTAATAAGTCATGTCTCGGCACCAAGTACAGTATGTTTAGATAAATAATTGGTATCAGCAATATCCAAGTTTCATTTCTTCATATTGAGTGAAATACACACATGTTCCTATACTTACCCACCCTATTCAACATCTGAGACATTAATACAGCGCAGAGTGAGCCAAACGTAATGGCAGCTGGGACATGACTTATTAGTGCGACCATATGTGTGTATATACTCAGGCACATACCCCATTGCTGGAGGTGGCCGACTCGAGACAGAGCCCGAACAGAAACAACATTTACAGTTCCAATTCTCAGGGTTCAGGACCACTTTCGCGTTCCCTCACCCTTTGCTCTTGTCTTGTTGAGTAGGTGAATTTTACAAGGGGAAGAGGATTCCTAGCCCCCTGCCCAATGATAAATATGGGGTTGGACTAGGCATACTGGCCATTAACCCGGGAACTGCCGGAAGACTCTTAAGAGTTCCCCCGGCGGACTGCGGGAAGACTCTTAACCCTTCCTACCCGGGCTGCCTTAGGTAAGGACAGCTCTGCAGAAGGGCCGCTACCCGGGCGTCCTTACCTAAGGTATGTGCTTTAACCCTTCCTCCCCGGGTGTCATTTTAATATGACACCACGAAATAAGGGCAGGTGCCCGGGTGTCCTTTCAGGAGATAGTAAAGCTTTCAAGCCTATTCAGCTTGGTCTGAACGCCGTGCGTCCGACACATGTAAACAAAGCCGATCGTTGCGTCACCGCACCTCCGAAAACAAGAAGGAGAAGACTCGTTTGTTATTGTATGTCTGTATGTCGTTGTTTCAGTAGTGAAAAGATCGTCGTATTGCTAACATCGCCTGAAAATGCTCTCCACTAAAATCGTCATCACAACTGAACCAGTTGACTTAGAGAGCTCTACTCAACGCCAGTCTACAGATTGGAAACCGCACTACATTTATAGATGTGTGGGAAATTTCTAGCAGTTAAAATTAACCAAAATACGGTAGCCTAGGCCTAGACGTTTTTCGGCCAGATCGCCCGGGTAGCCCACCCTGTCCTTTGGAGATACAGCCCGGGCCAGGAGGGTTAAAGCGCGCTTTTAAATTTAGCGCGGGCAAATTTTAATTGGCGTGGGCGATCGTAGCGCCACCAAGCCTCAGCTACCACTCTTATCAGTTCCTACGTTGCCGCCATTGCGAGCTACAGCAAAAAAATGAATTCCGACGCGTCCGATACTGTGCAATCTCCCGCGCGTCCCAGTGCTAACCCGCTTGCAACATCTATGCCTCTGCCAACCGAGAAGAAAAAGAAACTAAGGAAAGTGAAACGTTTGCTAAGTGAGAGTGCAATACACCGTGAACTTTTCAACCCGGATTTGAGCAGTGGTGAAAGCTCTGTGGACAAAAACCTCTATATTCAGAGTAGAAGTGGAAGCGAAGTTGACGATTTTGTGGGATTTGGTGATGATGACAATGTTGATTTATTTGAGGGGGGTGATAGTAGTGATGATCCTGATGTGGAAGTGGTGGAGGAAGGTGCTATTGAAGTACCAAGTGTGCTAGAGCCAACCCCTTCGCCTAGTTTTTTAGGTCAGGGTAGGCCTAGGCCTAGCCCTAGCCCTACGCCAGGACCTTCCCCTTTGCCTACCCTTACGCCCTTGAAAGTGGGTAAATACTTCTATAAACAGTCTTTAGTGAAAAGTGCAGCCAAGAAAGCACGCAGGGAAGCAGAACAAGTGAGGGAAGGCGTAGATAGTGATAGTGACGCCGACCCAGGCCTAGCAACCACCCGCATTCCTTTGTCCCGACGCCTTGACCCGGGACGCCCACCCACAGCCCTCGGCTTCATCTGTCCCTCAGGATGACCAAAGGGCCTCTACAAGTGCGTCATTGGCCTCCCACAGTGTGCCACCACAGGCCCCGCATCGTAGGTAATTATTTCCGGCGGAAAAGTCCATGGCTAGCCGCAAAAGGAGCCCAACTCCCGAGGCCGAGGCTCCCATTGCTCAACTTCCCGCAGCCCCACGCCGCCGACGCCCGGTCTATTCTTCACCAGAGTTGTCTCCTGAAGAGGATGCTGACGAACCCAACATTGCCCCAGATGACCTGACGTCGCCTGAGGAAGAGGAAGTCCCGACAAGAAGAGTAAAAGGGCGAGGTCGTGGACGTGGTCAGCCTGCCGACGCCGCTGCCCCTGGGCCTGGGCGTGGGCGTGGGCGTGCAGGGCGTCCGCGTGGCCAAGGGCGTGTGCCAGGGCGTCCAGGGTGTCTGCCTGCTGCAGCTGCACGTCCTCGTCCTCGAGCAGCTGACATGTTTGTGTGGACAGATGGGGCGGATTTTGAGCCAGATTGTCCTGCCTTTGACGAGTTACAACAGGGTTCCAGGGTGTCACCAGCATATCCCTGTGGCCCAAATGCCACCCCCAGTGAACTTTTCTGTGGCTTCTACGACAATGAAGTCATGGAATATCTTGTCAAAGAGACAAATAACCACCAGGCTATCTGTTCAAACTTTCTTGGGAGGAAGACCAGTGCCAAGATGGTGGCATGGAGAGCTCTCACTGTGGCAGAATTATATGTGTTCTTTGCACTCACAATGCTGATGACACACATAAAGAAGCACGTTCTGGCCGACTACTGGATAACTGGCGACCTCGCAACGACTCCAGCATTTGGCAAATACATGTCAAGGGATAGGTACTTCGACATCCTCTCATATTTCCACCTGACAAATAACATGCATGTCCACGAGCCCGATACACTCTGGAAGATCAGGCAACTGTATGACATGATACGTCATTGGTTTTCCACCTACCTGATACCTTTTCAGAAGCTGTGCATCGACGAGTCTCTGGTCCTGTTCCATGGTAGGCTGCACTTCCGACAGTATATCCCGTCCAAGAGACACCGCTTTGGCATCAAGCTCTTCGTCCTCTGCGACTGCAAGACGGGATATGTGCTCGACTTTATAGTCTACAGCGGCAAGGGTGGTGAAGTACAGATTGACCCCCTCATTGGTTTTGGCGGCGCTGTGGTAAAGAGGATGATGGAGAGGTACTTCCATGACACCCACATCCTCTATACCGACAATTATTACACGTCGCCTATCCTCGCCAAGTACCTCCATGACCGGAACTGTCGGCACAGTGAAGGGGAAGAGGAAGGGCATGCCAGCCTACCCAACCAAGACTAAGAAGACGGACATCTTCCATAAGAAGAGTGGCCCCATCCTCTCCATCCACTGGCATGACCAGCGCAAGGTCAACCTCCTCACCACATGCCACAAAGCAGAGATGGTCGCCACAGGGAAGGTGGACCGAAGGACGAAGAACCCTATCACAAAACCAGCTGCTGTCCTGGACTATAATATCAACATGCGCCTCGTCGACAAGTCCGACATGCAGATGGGCTTCATAGACTGCCTGCGAACATCTTGCAGGTGGTACAAGAAGTTTGTCCTGCATACAGTAGATATGTCTGTCCTCAACGCGTACAACATCTACCGTTTGAGGACTCCAGTCATGAAGTACAAGAGCCTGCGGACCTTCCAAAAGCAGCTGATACTTGAGCTCCTGGGTAAACATGCGGGTACACCAGGGAGGCCACTACAAGGACCAGGCATGCTGGACAGAAAAGGGTGTGCCGACTTCTTCAGAAAGCACCAGCTCGTCGCCCTTCCTTTCCAGGGTCCTAACAGCAGAATAAGAATGCAGAAGAGGTGCTATGTGTGCAGCCGCACAACTCGACGACCCCGCAAACCCACAAAAAGCACTTGGCAATGCCTCGAGTGTCAGGTGGGACTGTGTGCTGGCACCTGCTTCAATGATTTCCACACTATGACAAACTATTGAAGTATAAGTGACAGTGATAGTGACACTCAATAATAATAATAATAATATAACTAAGTATAAGTGAAAGAGACACACATAAGTAATAATAAGTGCCTTCAGAACAATATGAACAAGTGAAAGTGACATTAAAATATATATTCCTAACAATAAATAAGTGAAAATGACACTATCAATTACCATAGTCAAGTATAAATAATCATAACTACTATAATAATAACAATAAAACTAAGTATAAATGACAGAGACACAAATTACTTCAGAAAAATAACTTTATTGAGTGGAAATAACATAATAACAATAATATATGGCATAATAAACAATAAAACACTAAAAAATCGCTTCCCGCCATAATTCAAGGTAGAGCGACGAGTCAAAACGTTTGTCGTAGCCTGGGCCGCGGTTAACCTCTGAAGTGCGCATGGGGGTAATTGGAAACGTCCCCCTGTGCTGACGTATTTGAGGTGTTTCCGTCACTAAAATATTCATTGTGCCATTAATAGCATTAATATTTATCCATATGCGCCTATTATGGGTTGATTATAAAGGTATTAACCTGAAACAACAATAAAACGAGTGAAAACAGCGTTTGGATGGTCAAAATCGGAGATATAGCCCGCGAGTTGTATAATGTATGGGTGAGGCAATCTGCTTTCCCGCCAATTTCCCCAAGGCCACTGAGACGCAGTCGATCGATACTCTCTCTCTCTCTCTTGCACTCGCTTGCTATCAGTGATGACCACACCCTCCAATCGGATTTCTAATGTTAGCACGAAAATATACCTCAGAATAAGGGAATAACAGGGAAAATAGGTGATAACTGAAGGAGAGGAGGAAAGTGGGGAAGGAGGGGAGGTAGAGGACTGAGATTTTGCATGGCCCAGGGGCCAAAAAAAAAAAAAAAAAATAAAAAAAAAAAAATATAAATTTAGTGTTTTTTTTTGTTGTCAAAAGTGTGTTTTCATTTTCTCTTGCTCTTAAGAGTCTTCCCGCAGTGCGCCGGGGGAACTCTTAAGAGTCTCCCCGCAGCTCCCGGGTTAAGTGTTCGGACGCGGCGAGGTAAATAGGCGGCAAAAGGTACCTCCACTTCCATCACCATCACTCTGCAACCAGTTGAGCTAGAAAGCTCTACTCAACACCATTCTACGCGGCAAGGTAAGGCACCCATTTTGACATATGTTTGATTAATGTAGGTAGTATATTAAGCGAGATTAGCCTTAGTTAACGTATGTTGTGTTTTCAGCCAAATCGCCCGGATACAGCCTCCGTCCTTAAGTAAGGCAGCCCGGGGAGGAAGGGTTAAGAGTCAGGGGGGGAAAAAATCAATTTAAAAAAAAAAAAAAAAAAAAAAATGCCCCTGGGCCATGCCAAATATCACTCCTCCACCTCCCCTCCTTCCCCAGTTTCCTCCCCTCCTTCAGTTATCACCTATTTTCCCTGTTATTCCCTTTTCCTGTGGTCTATTTTCGTGCTAACATTAGCGAGTTGGTAGCAGGGCGTTGTCATCACTGTTAGCAAGCGAGTGCAAGAGAGAGAGAGAGTATCGATCGACAGTCTCTCTCCAGAGGTGGAGGAAAGTGGTGGGCTGGGAGGTTGCCTCAGCCATACATTGTGTAACTCCCGGCCTGTATCGCCGATTTTGACCATCCAAACGCTGTTTCCACTTGTTTTATCGTTGTAACAGGTTAATACCTTTATAATCAACCTATAATAGGCGCATATGGATAAGTATTAATGCTATTTATGGTAAAATAAATATTTTAGTGATGGGAACAGCTCAAATACGTCAGCACAGGAGTGTGGTGTCTCATACCCCCCATGCGCACTTCAGAGGTTAAGGGAGCCCACCTCGCTTTTTTTTTGTTCTTTCTCTCCCTCTCTCTTTGGCTTTTATCCATTCAGCTTACTGTTTTAAGACGTTTACCCCCATCCAGGTGTCAATATTTTCCTGGCGAGCGGGAGCGAGCCAGCATATATACATTTTTGTTTTGACAGCAAGCTAAATTTGTAAATTTTTCGATAGAAAAATTTCTCCGGCAAAGCCGGATATTTCCATACAATGCTGGCTCGCTGTCGCTCTCCAGGAAGAAATCGACACCTGGATGGGGATAAACATCTTAAAATGTATTTGTTGATTTCATTAATTGAGTTTAGGAGTAAAGTCGGTTGGTGGAGGGAACATAATAACAGTTGGCTGAATGGGGCCGAATGAATACAAGCCAGAGAAAGAGAGAAAAGGAGAGAAAGATAAACAAGCAAGTGACCCCCCTTAAATCATGAAGAGGGAAGTAACTAACTCACGAGGGTGACTGTACTGTATACCCATGTAAACACGAGTCATGCATAATTGTCCTACAACATTATACTCCTTTTATTAAAATTTAAAACTTGCAAACTAATAATAATAAATAATAATAATAATAAACAAACCAAAACTGGGACAAAGACAATATAAAGTCAAATTAACTTATCAAAATCGCTATGTGGAAACAACGCTTACTAAAATAAAAATAAATTAAATAAAAGAACACAATCCACCACATAGGGTGTAGCCTACATTACTACATGAGCAAGTTAATCTGCTTAAATCATTCTCCGACACCTATCTATCTATCTATCTATATGCTCAGGCCCAATCCCCACTTTTCCTATTTTTTTGTTCTATTTAATTCTATTTTATTGTTTTTTTGTTTTTTGTTTTTCTTGGGGGTGGCTGCCTCAAGACAGAGCAAGAACAGGGAAAACACAAAACACAACATAAAACAACGAACAAACACAGGACAAAACACAAATTCACACACATCTAGGTCACCCTGACACCTACCACTATTGTATTTATTCTCATGTCTTTGAGGGCCTGTATCATCCATTCTTCGATCTTAACGCAATGACTGCTGCACTTGTCATATGACAATTGCTTGGTCACCACTGTACCATACGGGGGTTTTGGAATAAAAGTAACCTTCATTCCCTGCACATTTTCATGTATAAACAAGAGCTAGAACGTATTTCAATTATATATCCCTGAAAGCAGAGGAATAGACCTTTCCAATGACACCTGAATCATGTCTGTATGACCACTGGTTGCCGTGCAACAATATTGCACAGGTGACGGTAAATCGGTAAAAAATAGCGAGTTTGAGCAGTTTTCACTATCCCTGAGTCTGTCATTTACACTGAGAGCAATCCAGCTAGCTCTCACAAACACCTCCTCCTCCTATCCACTTCACTACACTAAACATGCACACCACACTTCATTCCTCCACACCAAAATTAAAAAAACACAAAATGATGAATTTTAGCCCAGCCTCGGAGTCCCCAGGGGGGGGGGACCATAAATGCCCCCTCACCCGACCGACCATCCCCTGACGACCCCACACAATTACCTGGACCTCGGCCTGTTACTCTTTCTATTAATTTCTGCAACATTCGCGGACTTTCCTCTAACTTTCACTCTGTTGAGCACCATCTCTCCTCCTACAAACCTGATTTTCTCTTCCTCACCGAAACCCAGGTGTCTGCAGCAACATCCAGCAACCCCTTCTCTGTATCCTCCTACTTTCTCTATCCTAGTTTCAAAGCCAAAGGCGGATGTTGTGCATATGTGCACAACAAACTCACTTGCTCTCGTGTTCCCGATTTCGACTCCTCTGAATTCTCAACTTTATGGCTCAAACTTTCCTGTCATTCTCTTACTAAATATTTCTGTGCTGTCTATCTTTCCCCTAACTCTACCAACTTTCCTAAATTCTTTGACTATCTAAACTCTACAGTGGAACACATTCTATCCATTTCTCCTTTCTCAGAAATCTCCATCTTAGGAGATTTCAACGTTCACCACCGCCAATGGCTCTCCTCTCACACTACTGATCCACCTGGTGAACAAGCCTACGTCTTTTCTATCCTAAATGACCTAGAGCAGTTAGTTCAGCAACCCACCCGTATCCCGGATCGCATCGGAGATCGGCCCAACATTCTTGACCTGTTTCTAACTTCTAACCCTTCTTCTTATACTGTCGATCTTTTCTCTCCTTTGGGCTCCTCCGACCATAAACTTATCTCTGTCACCTGTCCTATCTCTCCAGTACAGCCACCCGATCCTCCTAGCCGGCGGCGCTTGTGGCACTTTGGCGCTGCCGACTGGGAGGCTCTTCGGCAGTACTTCTTTGATTTCCCATGGAATGATTTCTGCTTCCATGGCTGAGGACCCTCGGAGAGTGCTGAACGCATTACCGAGGTAATCCTATCGGGCATGGAAGCATACATTCCATTCTCTTTCTCTCAGACTAATGCTAAAAAATCTTGGTTTACTCACGCCTGTTCTACTGCTGTCCGCAATAAGGAGGAAGCATTCAAACGGTACCGACGCCTTAAAACTCAAGACTCTTATTCTTCATATGTTTCTGCCCGGAATCAAGCCAAATCTGTTCTTCGACTTGCCAAACACTCTTTCATCAATAATAAATGCACTGAACTATCCAACTCCAGCTCTTCCCAAGCTTTCTGGCATCTAGCCAAAAACCTCTCCAACAATTTCTCTTCCTCGTCTTTCCCTCCCCTTTCCCACTCTGATGGCACAACCATCACTTCTTCCTCTGACAAAGCTAAACTCTTCGCTCAAACTTTTGCTAGAAACTCCACCTTGGATGATTCCGGTGCTATTCCTCCCTCTCCGCCCTCCTCTCTCTTACTTATGCCTAATATCCTAATCTCTTCTAAAGATGTACTTTCTACCCTCTCTGGGCTTAACACTAATAAGGCGTACGGTCCGGACGGTGTTCCTCCTGTTGTTCTCAAAAACTGTGCTTCCGTGCTGACTCCCTGCCTAGGCAAACTCTTTCGTCTCTGTCTATCCTCTAACGTCTTCCCTTCATGCTGGAAGTTTGCTCACATTCAACCTGTCCCAAAGAAGGGTGACCGCTCTCAACCCTCCAACTATCGTCCAATTGCTCTTATCTCTTGTCTTTCTAAAGTTTTTGAAACTATTCTTGCTTCCAAATTTCTTAAGCATTTCTCTTCTCATAATCTGCTCTCAGATCGCCAGTATGGCTTCCTTAAGGGTCGCTCTACTGGTGATCTTCTTTCATATCTTACTAACTCTTGGTCATCCTCCTTTCGGGACTTCGGTGAGACTTTTTCTATTGCACTAGACATATCGAAAGCCTTCGATAGAGTCTGGCATAAATCGTTAATTTCTAAACTACCCTCCTTCGGTTTCTATCCCTCCATCTGTGCCTTTGTCTCTAATTTCCTTTCCGGCCGTTCCATAGCTGCGGTTGTGGACGGCCATTGTTCACTTATAAACTCCGGTGTTCCTCAGGGCTCTGTCCTATCTCCTATTCTCTTTCTAATTTTTATAAATGATCTCCTTAACTGTACCTTAATTCCCATCCATTCATACGCAGACGACTCAACCTTACACTACTCCATTAGTTTTTCAGAACGCCCCAGCCAGCAATCCCTCAACGACAAACGTAATGAAGCCATAGAACTCTTAAATTCTGATCTAAATACTATTTCCAATTGGGGCAGAGAAAACCTTGTTAACTTTAATGCTTCCAAAACCCAATTTCTCCATCTATCTACCCGTCAGGATCTCCCAGCGGACTATCCCTTATTCTTCAACAATACAAAAATCAACCCTTCATCTTCTCTCAATATTCTTGGTGTCTCTTTTTCTTCTGCTCTCATTTGGAAGGACCATATTACCAGTCTTGCTAAGGCAGCCTCCCAGAAGCTGGGTGTGCTCAACCGCCTTAGGGGGTTCTTTTCCCCTGCACAGCTTCTTGCTCTGTACGCCCTTGTATTGTGCGCCCTTGTATTGAGTATTGTTCACATGTGTGGGGAGGTTCCTCTCACACCGCTCTCCTAGACAAAGTTGAAAGGAAGGCCTTTCGTATCATTAACTCCCGTCCACTCACCAACTCTCTGCAATCTCTCTCTCTCCGCCGCAATGTTACATCTCTCTCGCTATTCTATCGCTACTATAATAATCAGTGTTCCTCAGAGCTATCCCAGTGCATACCACCTCCTTTACGTAGGGCACGTGGTACCCGTCTTGCAACTCAATCCCACCCCTACTCTGTGCAACTCTCCAACCCAAGAGTGAAACGTTACTCTCAAACTTTCTTCTACTCAACATCTGAGCTCTGGAACTCTCTCCCAGAATCAGTCTTTCCCTCTTCCTATGACTTAAATTGCTTCAAACTCCGTGTGTCCAGGCATTTTGGCTCGAACGTCCCTTGATTTTGGCCCTGTCACTCTTTCAACTATGGGGGAGGCACTCGCTATAGGCAGTTATGCCTTTTGCTTCCCTCAATCACATAGAAAAAAAAAAAAAAAAAAAAAAAAAGGGAGTTGGAGATGTCTCCCACTGCCACTAGTGATGGCCCAGACACGGGGGGCTATGTGGAAACAACGCTTAACCCGGGAACTGCGGGGAGACTCTTAACCCGGGAACTGCGGGGAGACTCTTAAGAGTGAGTGAAAACAAAAATCAACTTTTGACATCGAAAAAAAAAAAAAAAAAAAATTGGCCCCTGGGCCATGCAAAATCTCAGTCCTCTACCTCCCCTCCTTCCCCACTTTCCTCCTCTCCTTCAGTTATCACCTATTGTCCCTGTTATTCCCTTATTCTGAGGTATATTTTCATGCTAACATTAGAAATCCGGTTGGAGGGTGTGGTCATCACTGATAGCAAGCGAATGCAAGAGAGAGAGAGAGAGTATCGATCGACTGTGTCTCAGTGGCCTTGGGGGAAATTGGCGGGAAAGCAGCTTGCCTCACCCATACATTATACAACTCGTGGGCTATATCTCCGATTTTGACCATCCAAACGCTGTTTTCACTCGTTTTATTGTTGTTTCAGGTTAATACCTTTATAATCAACCCATAATAGGCGCATATGGATAAGTATTAATGATATTAATGGTACAATGAATATTTTAGTGACGGAAACACCTCAAATACGTCAGCACAGGGGGACGTTTCCAATTACCCCCATGCGCACTTGTTAGGTTAAGAGTTCCCCCGGCGGACTGCGGGGAGACTCTTAAGAGTGAGTGAAAAAGAAAATCAACTTTTGACGACAAAAAAAAAAAAAAAAAAAAAATTTGGCCCCTGGGCCATGCAAAATCTCAGTCCTCTACCTCCCCTCCTTCCCCACTTTCCTCCTCTCCTTCAGTTATCACCTATTTTCCCTGTTATTCCCTTATTCTGAGGTATATTTTAGTGCTAACATTAGAAATCCGGTTGGAGGGTGTGGTCATCACTGATAGCAAGCGAATGCAAGAGAGAGAGAGAGAGTATCGATCGACTGTGTCTCAGTGACCTTGGGGGAAATTGGCGGGAAAGCAGCTTGCCTCACCCATACATTATACAACTCGCGGGCTATATATCTCCGATTTTGACCATCCAAACGCTGTTTTCACTCGTTTTATTGTTGTTTCAGGTTAATACCTTTATAATCAACCCATAATAGGCACATATGGATAAGTATTAATGCTATTAATGGCACAATGAATATTTTAGTGACGGAAACACCTCAAATACGTCAGCACAGGGGGACGTTTCCAATTACCCCCATGCGCACTTGTTAGGTTAATAAAATAAAATTTGAAATAAAAGAACACAATCCACCACACTACATGTGCAAGTTAATCTGGTTCCCAAGCAAACTAATCGCACATATAAGTCATTTAGTTAATCATACAATTGTAGTTGACTTCCCTATTAATTTAATTACTTTGTATTGCATGCTTGCTTTGATAATTAATTTGTTCCTCAATCAAACCTTTTATAGTAATTTAAATGACTTGATGATAAGAGTCACAATGGATGGTCCAAGCAATTTCTCAAATAGGCCTAATTGAAACTGTCGTGCAATCTAATAGGAGTCACCAAGAGGTGCTTTGTTTAGTGTTGGCATATCGGTTTAGATGGTTATGTTCTGGGTGTGGTGTCCCGAGTTCGAATCCCGGGAGGACTAAAATGCCCCAGAACGAGAAGCCCACCACAGAAGTCACGAACGAACACCACACAGAAACACCCAAAGGAAAGGTCCACAGAACGAAAGGACCAGCTGACCGAGCCAGCCATTTCAGACAGGCCCAAGCCCGCAGGGCTAAGCAGCTCCAGGCCGCACCCATTTACCTTTTCTAAACTGACCATTTTCCACACCTCACGTACACTACCCCCCTCGTGTCCTACACTCCTAACTACAAAGATGATGAACAGGAATATACATTCATATTAAAAACACCCATGCCCTGTCCCGACGTTGAGCCAATGCCAACACATCAGACAGCCATAATTATATCTATGTATGTTCTTACATCCGAGAAGTAGATGTTATATATCTTAGAAGTTAAAACACCCACGCTTGTCCCTAGACCTCGTATATCATTTCCCATGACGAGTATAGATATATGTAACCCGTGCTCAGTCGCCCCTTGCATTGTTCCTCTAGTAACTAAGTCTATAATATTAACTGCCACCAGCATTGATACGACATAGCGGCACTGTCCTTGTGTCGTATTGTGCCAAGTACAGATCAACCAGGTTTCATCACCTTATTAGGGCGACGACTATAATGTCATCGTTCATCGATGTATGCAATCCTTAGTTTAAGTATTAATATTAACATTCCCTAACATCTTGTCTTGCCAGACTAAGCTTCTGAAGACCCATCGCCCCATAAATCTATGTATTCAATCCTTAGGTTAAGTATTTTTATCCGCCATTGTGTTCACCTTTTTCCATTTACTTTTCCACAATTGTCATACGTCTTCCCCTTGCCTCCTTCGTATCCACAGTCCACACTACGCCAATTTACTTCGTGTCTTACACCTCTTACCCCAACCAGAGATTGTATAAGATAACCTGGTTACCAGTATCTGTCATAAGTACCCCGAAACAATAACTAAGTACCCCTACGAACTGCCGCTGTTGTTGGTATATTTATATTTAATAGAAAACGCAGTTCCCAGGGCCAACTAATAGTATCCATAACCCCTCGGACTGATCACATAACTCTATCTTTTCCATACCACCCCATAGTTGCATTCCCCGGTAGCATTTGGCTAACGTATTCTACTGCCTTTTCAAACTTCCATATCAACTGCAGCCTAATGCCACCCCCACGCCCAGAGACCTTAGGGTCAAATTCCCCTATAGCCCCCCTGCACTCCCCCCCTCTCATTATAAGACCCCGCACTTCTCTACTCTTGTCCGACCTAGCCTCTCTCTCATACCTCTTGAAGATCCTTGAATTGTCCGTTACTAACGCTCTCCAACTTTTTATATATATACTCCTATCCAGCCTACCTTCACTTAGTAGGCCAGAACAACATTAGAACTTTACTAACCCTGTGCATGCCATCTATTCTCTTACAACCCATTCACAACCCTGCACCCAATGGTCGTCGGTGCGAGGCTAGCCGCCTCGCCAGTAACTAACTTCTATTGCCATACTTCCAGATAAATGTGGCAGAGTTAACAACCCAGTCTCCGCCACATCCAGCAAACCCTACAATTAACAACCAGCTAGCCAAGGCACCTTCGGTTTTGGTATTAAGGACACCCACATCTGTCTCATACACAGAGGGTTATTACGAACACTGGTGATATGGCAAGCCCCTAGCCACAGCCGCCGGACGACTATCACAGAGAGAGGGCGCCCAGCTCCCCCTTTTTGCCCACCCGAGGAGGGAGACCCCCACCCCCGCGGAGGTATACCTGGCCCCTGTTTTGACTTCCGAGTCATTGCCAGGTAGCACAGGAATTCTTCCTATCAATGAACTAACCATGCATGACTAACACCTTTACTAACCTCTATTAACTCACAATAAACCATTTACCTTTCTTGCATTGCTCTGATCACTAAATTAGCACCTCAGCTATACCATAGAATGTAGATTGAACAATCTAAGAGAGACGCTCCTATCACAGCTGTCCCCATCCTCCTCGCAAAGTAGATCCAGTCTCTCTCCCCTAAATACTTCCAGTATAGCCAAAATAGTACCTCTTACTAAGGCTCAGTTATATGAAAATATAAAGGCTTCCTATAGCCATGTGCCACAACAGTAAATACCATCTTACCTAGTCCCCATATCTATTGAGAGCTCAAATAAGTCCATAAGACTCGAGATCCCTACTGTCTACAGGGTCCAGAACCGAGCCTATAAATCTAGCTCCCGCCCCCAGTCAAATCAGTTGAAAGCTAGACACCAACCAGTGGTCACTACCCTGCAGTTTACTTCTAGCTCTGCCCTTGTGTTGTTCCGGAGTTGAGAGATTCCAGATCCGGCAGACTCCGTGGCAGAGAAGACTGATAGAAGCATCTGTCCATGTACAAGTCCTAACGTGCACCTTATAACCTTCACACAAATTCGTGGGTATATAAGTGTGTAGCCAGCAACGATCGTCAAGAGATCCGACTTGAGAACTTCCTACATTTTTGGACCATCTGGACGGCCGAGGAACCAGTCGTTAGCCCCCAACATCACCGGAAGCAAGATAACCAGGACCAGATCTACAAATACTATTCAAGATTCATGTTGCTAGTACTAAGTGTTATAGTACTAGCTTGATACTCACTTATGAACTTTCTATAAAGTGGCTAAAACCTTGCCCAGTGTAATTCATATTTAACCATTCCATTTGGGACGTACTAAGCGATCAGTGCTCTTTAATTAACAGGCGACCTTGACTCTCGTAATTACCTTATTCAGATATTAAAACTCTAGTGATATCTAACGTTCGCCCACTGATTTGTGTTCTACGTATTTCTGCCATAAGAATATAAAACTTAGATCAGTACCCCCATGAGGTTACTAGAGATTCCGTGTTCTACAATATACGCGGGTCTAATCCTAACTGTGAGCTACTACTTGGGCACGCGACCAGCCAGCAAGAGGTCAAATCAGTGACATTGAATTATACAAATATATTGAGGTCTTCCAGTAAAATAAAAACTTGCTAATTAACAGCCTTTCATGTGGATCTGCAAAGGCCTTACTGAAGTCTAAGTAAACTATATCATATGACTTGTTGTTATCTACCGCTTCATATAACTCGGAGGTAAAACTGAGTAAATTTGTTAGGCAGGATCGTCCTGGAGTGAATCCATGTTGAGAGGGTTTAATTAACTTGAACATTTCTAAGTGATTTCTAATTTTCCTGGCAATAATTGATTCTAGCAATTTCCCTATAATTGATGTGACTAATGGGACGGTAATTTGATGCTATGGACTTATCACTTTTTTTAAATATCAGAATAGTCTGTTGTATTTCAGCTGAAGGTAAATTACATGTCTTAATTTTGATTACTCAGCTGCCGTGAAGATTCTGTAGCCAAATACGTTGTTGATTATTATAATAATTTTGTATTAGCTAGATAATTATAAAATATGAGCTATAGTTTAAATGGGATGAGTAGTTTCAATTATGTGTGCTATTTTAACTTAGCTTATAATCTCTGTAGGCTACATACCGTTGCTTAATTACATACTTTGTCCTCATTATCTGAAGAAAGGTACTTTGTAAATGACGATAAGATGTGGATAGCCATGATCTAATTATACTATAGGAATCTGATAAAAATAGGCTAGACAAATTATTTACTCAAGGTTATTTAAATTAGGCTAAACATAAATTATTTACTCTAGGTTATTTTGCTAATTAACTGACATGCCTGAATTAGAAAACTAAGACTGTGAGAAAGATCTAGGTGTGTTTGGTAGCAATTATTTGAAACCTAGAAAACAGTGTATAAGCGTTCAAAACAAGGCAAACAGGATTCTCGGGTTCATCTCTAGAAGTGGGAGTAACAGAACTGCAGATGTTATCTTAAAACTTTACTTGTCATTAGTGAGACCCCATATGGATTATGCTGTTCAATTTTGGTGTCTTTATTACAGAATGGACATAGATTCCTTGTAGAGAGTACAACGTAGAATTATAAAAAATATTCATAATATTAGAAATCTCTCATTTGAAGAAAGGTTTAAGAAATTAGGCTTACATTCGTTAGAGAGACACAGAGTTTGAGGGGATATGATAGAGGTGTTCAAGTGGGTTAGTGGGATTAATAAAGGGGACATGGTAACAGAGTTCTAGATAGGTGGAATAGGCTACCAAGTGCTATAGTGGGATCAAGAACGATGGAGAGTTTAAAGATAAAATTAGATAGGCATATGGACGAGATGGGTTGGTTGGGTGTGAAGGGGATCTGCTGTCGGGTGTGGGCCAATCGACGCTCTGCAGACCCCGTATTCTGACCTCTGACCGTTTTGGTGAGGCCGGTCCTCACGGTGTTAGTGAGCTGGGCCTATAATTAGGCCTTATAATTAGGGTTGGGTGTAAGAGGGATCTGCCTTGTGTGGGCCAATCAGCTTTCTGCAGACTCACATTTTCTTATGTACTTATGCCTTATTTTAATCGTCACCCATACACACTATAAGTTAGATACTATCACGAATTAGAAGGCTATAACCATATACTGTATAGGCTATATATATATATATATATATATATATATATATATATATATATATATATATATATATATATATATATATTGCATTTAAGTAAGACTCGATCCAGGCTCATTTACGGTGCGGTCCAATCTGCAAGGCAGGTAGCGTATAATAAAGGACTGCTGTATTTATTACCCTTCCGCACTACTATTGCGGAGCGGTCCAATCTGCTGCAAGGCAGGTCGCGTATAAAGAAAGGACCTTGGTATTTATTACCCTTCCTGAAATAATGGAAAAGCAAGCACCACCACCAAGCAATTTTGCTCCTATGACCACCAAACTTCAAGGCCACAAGGTAACAACTCCTAGCCCAACAAAAGGCGCCCAAGATACTACCATCGGGATGACATGTCCCCCAACACCAGAGAATAATTTATCCATCACCATAACTGAAATAACAGGGAAACAGTTAACCAAGCATTCACCATCACCAAACAGTTTTCCCTCTCATCCTACCACACCTCCTCACCACAGTGGAAGAATGGGAAACAGCGACCGAGTAGAAGAAAGAGCCGGAAACGAAAGGACATGGCTGAGCTTCTCACCACACCGCCAGGAGACGTAGAGTTTCCTACCACACCGCCAGGCGGCGCACCGTGGGAAAAACTATTCAAGGTCACCCACCAGGATAAACAATGATGTATCCCACAAACCCAGAACACGAGTTGCCACCATCAATATGACACGTCCTCTAACACCAGGAGGGGACTTATTCATCACCATCAACAATCCCGGAGTCCAGGGAAACAAGAACAATGAACGAAAAAGACGGAATTCTCCCACCAACCCTCAACTCAACAAGGACACAACCCCCAACCCAGCTAAACGTGCTCGAACCATTACCGTCAAGTTGGGCTGTCCTCCAACACCAGGAAAGGACATAGTCATCAACAGGGACAATGCCAAAGCACCAAGAAAGGAGAGAAGTGGGAAAGACAGGCGACACCAAGAATGGCGCCATCAAAACCGTACCTACCCTCGCCCTTGTTCCCCACCCCCATGCCGCCTCCAGGACAAAGGAAGAAGAGAAGTAGGGTCCATGCAGACAGCCCACCCCAACTCAAAGCCACAAGGAAATAACCACCACAAGATACCAACTGCCAGGTGCCTTTCTGTCACCTAATCACTCCACCGACCTGGCAAGGAAAAAAGGGGGATATATAGGCCTACTCCCGCCGATTTACATATAGTATCTCAATTGGAAAGCTGTTTCTTGTGATCAATGGACGGAAGGACAGTTTGAAGGTTGAGGGCTCAGTAGGAAGAATTGTTCTTGTGATCAATGGACGGAAAAACAATTGCAATACTGAAGTCACTGCTGTAAATTGTTTATAGTGGGCCGGTATCAACAAGGCTGGTTATTAGACTCTTCGATGGAAGCTAACTAATATCCTTCCCTACCTCAACCGGCGCTATTGTGGATAAAGTACGCTACTGATGGGATAGTAGCTTTATCCAGTATAGACCAAAACGCAATAAACTCATCAACCCTCAGTTCTGAAAGACTATAGAGAAAGCCAGAGCAGTTAAGAGAAGTTGCCTAAAAACAACTGTCTTACGTTAGCTCGATAATGTGGACATATACAATGGTATACTTAATTGTACACTTTATTCAAGGCCCAAGACTCTGGAAGTTCTGCATCAAAGTTCTTTTAAAGACCAGAGTAGTCAGTGAGTTCATTCCTGCGTTAACTCGATTCTATTTTACCTTTGCAATGGCTAGGTAAATAGTAATAAGGTCCCAATCCAAGAGCTCGAGTAAAACTTTGCTAACCCAGTCACGACAGGACAACCCCCACGGCCAACGCATCTACCGAAGATTGGATTACTTATTCTACACATCTAAAGTAAAGTTATTATACCGTTAGAAGATACAGAAGATCTAACTGTGAAAAGGATTTATACTTGGTGTATTATCAGAGAAAGAGAATGAAAAGATTAACAGTGGAAATTAGTCAAAATATATCTACCGGGTATATAATAAGAATATTCTAGAAACATCGGATACTACGATCAAGCTTATGCAAAAAGCGAGAGAAAGGTAGTAGCCTACTAATGAAACCCAAATAAATTAGGGAAGTAGCCTACTGATAATAATTCTGGTAAAGAAAATAACAAATAAATTCAAGTTAACTTATGCGTAAGCACCATAGTGAATTAACACAGAGAAAATAATTATTACGTTCAGCTTCCAATCCAGAACAACTCTACGCAGGTAAAAACCAAAAGTTCACATATATAATTACGTAGCCTGTCTAAGCACAACTTGCACAAGTGTAAATCCTCGATTGAAAGGAGTGCTATTCTTATCTCTGAAATAAATACAGGACAAGTGTAATCTTTCAATTAAAAAGCGGTCCACCATACCTCACTTAGATATTGCATAAAATAATCCAGTCTTAACCTAAGAAGTGCGCATGGGGGTAATTAGACACCTCTGCCTGTGCTGACGTATTTGAGCTGTTTCCATCACTAAAATATTCAATTTATCATATATAGCATTAATACTTATCCATACGCGCCTATTATGGGTTGATTATAAAGGTATTAACCTGAAACAACAATAAAACGAGCGAAAACAGCGTTTGGATGGTCAAAATCGGAGATACAGGCCGCGAGTTATATAATGTATGGGTGAGGCAACCTGCTTTCCCGCCAATTTCCCCCAAGGCCACTGAGACACAGTCGATCGATACTCTCTCTCTCTCTTGCACTCGCTTGCTAACAGTGTTGACAATGCCCTGCTTGCAACTCGCTAATGTTAGCACGAAAATAAATCTCAGAATAAGGGAATAACAGGGAAAATAGGTGATAACTGAAGGAGGGGAGGTAGAGGAGTGATATTTTGCATGGCCCAGGGGCAAAAAAAAAATAAAAATCATGTTTTTTTTTTTCGATGTTTAAAGTTGATTTTTTTTTTCTGACTCTTAAAAGTCTTCCCGCAGTCTGCCGGGGGAACTCTTAACCTGACAAGCGCGATATGACAGTAGGTGCTAGGGTAGTTATTTGTGCATTTCTAGCCCTGGATTCTGACAGAATTCGTTATATTTACAATATAAACCATTATTTGTTTTCGGTATGCTTTTATTTTACATATATGATGTATATATGAACCTTCAAGAGTGCTAAAATAAGTGGGAAAAGCATTTGGGTGGTGAAAAACGAAGATATTGGCCACCCGGTCATAATCTCAGGCGAGAGAGAGAGACAGGCAGCCTTCCCCTCTCGCTGTCTGGGAGTCAACTGAGGAGAGCGGGGCGGTGTGTGCCGGTGTCTGGGTGTTGCATAACGATCTTTTATGCAACCCACTTGTGCTACATTATCGCGGGAGAGAAAAATAACCGATAAATGATGATAATAAGAGGAAAAATAGGTGATAATTGAGGAGGGGAGGGAGGGGGGAATAAGGTGGGGAAGGAGGGGAGGGGGGTGGGTGAGATTTACATGGATGAGTACTGGAGGGGAATTATCTCACCTAGAGACAAATTCCTTTGTTTTGATAGGCCCTTTTTTTTTATGGAAGGCTTTTTTTATGGTCCTGCTTCCGTGAGGCCTATCGCGTTCCCTATAGGAAGCCTTCCGTGAGGCCTATCGCGCTTGCCGGGTTAAGAGTCTTCCCGCAGTTCCCGGGTTAAGAGTCAGAAGTAGTGGAGCCTCGTTCGTGCATCTATTATTGTTGTTCTTGACCATTTTGTTCTAGCCTTACGTATGCGATATTCTTGTGCCAATAAATAGAATATGAATTCACGTCTTGTGATAATTATCCTCTATTTTCTCTCTGTGTCTGTGGTAGAGCAATATTAACTTCTCCAGTTAGGAAGAACCCACTTATTCAAACCAATCAGCCCCAGTAAAAATCTGGCATAACACTTCCGTACTAGACTTGGGTGCGGAGCGGTATTAACCTGCTACTACCGAGCTGTACATACTGACGGCCATACATGCGGTTTGGTCCGTAAGCCTATATTTCTGGGCTCATTAAAATACAACGTTTTATATCTTTTATATTCACATTCAAATAATACACAAATTATTTAATAATATGTGTGTGTTTTTTATCATTAAATGTTGTTTAGTTGCAGTTGTATTTGTTATAGTAATTGTCCGTCGGTAAACTGATGTGGCAACTGTACTGCGAGACGTGGCAACAGTGCGTTGGTCACGTGATGCGACTCCTTCGGAGTCCTTCCACTGACAGTCTTCTTCTTATTCTTCTTATTGTTTAAATGTGCAGTTTGCTTGGAGGGTTGTGGTGTCTCCAGATTACTGCACAGGCGTTTTAGGAGGGGTGAAAAGAACAATTGTTAGTATAATAGGGGTTAAGAGAGATAGTAAAGGTGGATTTTATACTACTGTACTGTATATGGGGGGTAAGTTTGTCGTTGTCTTTTGAGGTCAGGGTGATTTAAGTCTAGGTGAGGGTGAGGTCAGAGATGATGATGATCAGTTGTAGTACAGTACAGTACTGCTCTATGTGTACTGTGTGATTCAAGTCAAGGTGAGGGTGAGGTCAGAGATGATGATGATGATGATCAGTGGTGGTATAGTACAGATTCAGTTGGATGGTAATTTTATATGCTTGTGATTTTGTTTGTTGTTCTGATGTAGGTTCCTAGGGCTGATGCGATGACATGTTTACTGTGCTGTGGTAGGTCTCCTCCACCTAGGATATGCTTGATGTTGAATGTTCCTCCTTGTTGGGTTACTACACTTCTGAGGTGGGTGCGGGCACCGTAATGTCTGTGGCAGTGGAGTAGATAATGCTCCACTGTCTCAGGTGTGAGGCAGTACGGGCAATTTTCATTTGCTTGCAGTCCCATCCTGTACATATGCCCTCCCAGTCTGGTGTGTCCTGTTCTGAGGCGGAGAGCCGCGGTGTTTAAGGCTTTGTTCTTGTAGATGGAGTGTTTCCACTCTGACTTGATGTTACTGTATTGTGTGCCAGCTATGGTTATTTTCCACTCTTCCTTGAAGTCTTGGAGGACGTCCTCTCTGAGGATGTTTGTCCGGTCGGTTGTGGTGTAGGGTATGACTGTTGTTAGGTGGAAGGAGTGCATCCCTTTGGCTAGTCCATCCACTATTTCATTATGGAGGATGTCAATGTGGCTTGGTACCCATTGGAGGGATATTGTGTATCCTTGAGAGTGGAGGGTGGTGAGGACTCGAGGAGTTGGATCATAGGGTATACTATTTCCTTGTTTGTCTTGGTGTTATAGTTGATGGCTTGTATGGCACTTTTGGAGTCACAGCAAATGGTGTAGGCACTTACTGGGAGGGTGTTGATGATCTCAAGTGCACGGAGGTGACGGAGGAGTCCATAGAGCTCTGCTGTAAACACTGTGGTTTGTTTGGGTAGCTTCCATCCCATGGTAAGGTGAAATTTTGGGATCCATAATGCTGAAGACCCAGATTTGCTGTTGTTATTACTGGTACTGATGCGTGATCCATCTGTGCAGGGTGTCAAACGACGCTGTTTTTTTGAGTGATAACGCAAATGAACTTTTTGTATAATGATAACAGAAACCCCCCCAACCCCCTTTTTTTTAAGAAACAAAAAAGGTAAATTGATATAATTTTGGTATCCATATTTTCCATCTTGATTGCTTTTAGATTGCAGGAAATACTGTTTTAGACACCTAAATTCTCAAAAAAATCATGCCCCCGGACCCCCCTAGAGCTCGCGCCTTCGCTGCTCCGTCGCGCTATAATGATAACAAAATAATAAACCATAATGATAACACAATTCATATTTGGTGGATTGACACCCTGCATCTGTGTATACGTGGGTGGAATTTTGGTGCTGGGTGTGGAGGACTTCGAGGAACTCTTGCTTGAGCTCAGCCGAGTTGTTTTTCTTGGTTGTTGAGTTGATGAGGTCTGTGTGGACTGTGGGTGGGATGTATTCCCATGGTGGGACTGGTGGTACCATGGGGGTTGAGTGGCAACCAAGGAATATGCGTGATTTTCTATGTATAATTTGCCCTACGCGCTCTCGGAAGGGTGCTTTATGGATGGGAGCTTCTTGAGGCTGTACTGGTACATTGCGGAGAGATGCAGAGAATGGGTGGGAAGGTGGGGCAGCATAGATTTTTGAGAAGTAGGTGGCACACTGTATATCCCTTCTGGTGTGGAGTGGGATTAGATTTGCTTCACACTGAAGGCTGGCCACCGGGGTTGATTTAAGGGCCCCCATTATGATCCTCATTGCTGAATTCTGTACCACCTCCAGTTTATGAAGATGGGTCGGTGCGGCTGAGGCGAATGCTTGGGCACAGTAGTCAAGTTTACTTCTGATGTATGCTATGTAGAATGTTCGGAGGGTTGTGGCGTCTGCACCCCATGTTGTGCCTGCGATTGCTTTCATGATGTTCAGTCTTTGGTTGGTGTTGTATATCAGGTAGTCTATGTGGTCTTTCCAAGTGAGGAGTGGAGCATCAAAAATTACTCCGAGATATCTGTGGCTCTGTGTAGGAAGCAAATCTTCTCCATTAAGCGTGAATCTTGGAGGTCTGTAGTTTTTCTTTCTCGTGAAGATCTGGTATAGCGATTTGGTTGGGTTGATACTTAGTTTTGATTCATTAGTCCAGTTCCCTAGGATGTTGAGGGCGTCCTGAATCCTTTGTTCGGCTATTTGGGGATTATGGTCCGAGGCGTATATTGTTATGTCGTCGGCGTATTGTATTGTTTTTGCTGGGTTTATGTTTGGCATGTCCGACAGGTACGCGTCGAATAAGGGGGGGCTGAGTGAGGATCCTTGTGGTAATCCTTTTTTTGTTGTTATGGTCTTAGACATCTGGCCTTGGATGAATACTTGGTTTGTTCTGTTGGAGAGGGAAGACTTTAACCATTGCAGCATGCAATGGTTAAAGTCTTCCCTTCATAATTTAAATGTATATGTGATAATTTGTGAGATAATTGTGATAGTTTTTACCCATTTAAATCCAACAGACCTTTCTGAATCGAAAGAAATTTAATATTAATTGAACCACTAACTATTTGAAGCTTTATATTTTCTGGCTCGCATTAGACGTTATAAATAACTTATGAAAGATTGTGGGAATTATAAGAATAAAAACTATCAATTATCTCACAAATTTTCACAAATACATCTCGATTCTCAAGGGGTTAAACTTAGAGACGAGAAAAAAAATGTTCCCGTCAGTCCAGTAATGGTCTTTCTTAAATTCAGCAGGGTGGATTGGACTAATCGGTTTAATGTTATTTTAATACCACAAATTTTGTTGATATATTTGAAGATAAATATTGAATCTATATTCTCTAAAGATCATAAGAAAATTTGTTTTAACCCTCCGCAAAACCTAATAAAAAAAGTATGGTACAGTACTAACATTTCTTTTTCGTAACAAGGTTGTCAATACGGTACTTTCAGTCATCGATAGCTCTAAAGATCATATGAAAATGTGTTAAACCCTCGGAAAAACCTAATATAAAAGTATGGTACTAAAATTTAATTTTCGTAACAAGGTTGTCAATACGGTACTTTCCCGTTATCAATGTACAATCAAGCTGAAGATTGCAGAGTAAACACCATAGACTTCACCGACTTTTCTTTCACCTTTGTATAATCGACAGCCAATTTTTTTTTTTTTTTTATTAAGGGATTAGTACTCAACCAGCGGGGGTATTATGAGTGGTATTATGAGTGGTACCTAGTATTATGAGTGGGGGCTGCCGCCCCGGCAGCCCCCACTCATAATACTAGGTTAGGTTAGGTAAGGTTGTTAGGTTAGGCTAATGTCTTTTTAAATCACTATCGGGGAGCGAGCGTGTCTCAACATCGATCGATAGGCCTAATGGGGAAAATAGGTTTTCCCGAGATTTCTAATTAATTACAAACACTATATATTGATGCAAATGACCAATTTTGTTTATAAAAACCGATGACTGCACCCGATGACTGGAAGACTGGCATAATAGTCCCCCTATATAAGGGCAAAGGGGAAAGAGGAGTGTGTGGTAACCACCGAGGAATATGTCTTCTAAGCGTAGTAGGGAAGGTATACAGTAGGGTAGTGATTGAGAGAGTGAGAGTGAGAACGGAGAAATGGATAGGCGACGAGCAGGGAGGTTTTAGGAAGGGAAGAGGATGTGTAGATCAGATTTTTACCCTGAATTGTGTTGTGGAGAAGTATCTGGAGAAGAAACAAAAGGTGTATGTTGCCTTTATGGACTTGGAGAAGGCCTATGACAGAGTGGATAGAGAAGGTTTGTGGAAAGTACTTAGAATATACGGAGTAGAGGGCAAGTTGCTGAAAGCAGTGAAGAGCATGTATGAGGGTGCAAAGGCGGCAGTACGTGTGGAGAGTGAGCAGAGCGAGTTCTTTGACCTGAATGTTGGTTTGAAACAGGGGTGTGTGATGTCCCCGTGGTTGTTTACTGTATATATGGATGGAGTTATGAAAGAAATACTATCAAGAGCAGTGGATGTTGGTGTATCGCTGAAAAGGGAGGGAATTGAGTGGAAGCTACCTATACTGCTGTTTGCGGATGATACAGTTCTGATGAGTGATAATGAATGGGAGTTGCAGGGTCTGGTAAATGAGTTTGGAACAGTGTGCGAAAAACGGAATTTGAAGGTAAATACGGGGAAGAGCAAGGTTATGGTCTTCGAAAGGGGTGAAGTCACAGAGTGTGAGGTGAAGCTGAACGGTCAGGCTATGGAGATCGTCAACTCTTTTAAGTATCTGGGCAGTGTGTTGAGTAAAGATGGGACTATGGATGAAGAGGTGCGGGAGAGGGTACAACAGGGGAAGAGGGTTGTAGGAACGCTAAAAGCAGTAACAAGAAATAGGGTGGTCAGTATGGAAGTGAAGAAGTCCTTGCATGACAGTGTGGTAATCCCGACACTGACTTACGGAAGCGAAGCATGGACGTTGGTTGAGAGACTCAGACCAAGAGTGAGAGCAGTGGAAATGAATTACTTAAGGAGTGCGTGCGGAGTTACATGGAGGGATAGACAGACTAATGAGGAAGTAAGAAGGAGGTGTGGTGTGGAGGTAGATGTGCTGGAAAGTGTGAAAAGGAACAACTTGAGATGGTTCGGCCATATGGAACGTATGGAAAGCGAGAGAATGACTAAGAGGGTGTACGAGAGCGAGGTGGAGGGACAGAGGGGGAGAGGTAGACCGAATATGAGGTGGAAGGATGGAGTGAGGAAGTACATGAACGAAGGCGGTGCTGGTTGGGGGGAGGGGCGTCGACTGACTGGGGACAGAGGTGCATGGGGGCGGTTCGTTCGTGGCCACCCCTTCGGGGATCACGGCGTCAGGCAATAGATAGATAGATAGATAGTTTATAAAAAACACTCGGAAAATTTGTGGTATTAATTATAACCTCCAGCCCCGGGGGCTATAGCTCGCGACTGTGCTGCGGTACCGGGTGTTTTGACGATCTTTGGGCTATGTTAACTACTCTGTAAGTCAATGAATATGGCATGTAATGTTGTGAATAAAAAAGAATAATGTTCCACAAACCTTCCTCTGTCGAATGGCATTGAGTAGAGGTCTCTAGCCCCTCTGGTTGCATAATGGTGAGCGCGGGAAGACGAGTGCTTTTCGGCGGCAAATTCTTCCCGCGTTCGGACGCGTCGCCCCGGCCATGGCTACGACGCACCTAGCCGCTCGTCGCGCCAAAGTATTTATCTCCTTTAGACGATTTTAGTGTTTGATATTGAGAATGTGATGTTTATTTGATATTTTTATAGTTATTTTGAGGCCAATTATATAAAATATGTTTATTAGGGTATCACTGTCACTGATATTGCTAATTTTCACTCGATACCGTACATTTTATTAGTAATTGAGGTAGGTTATTGTTGTATTAGGCACTGATTATTCGTTATCACAGGTGTTTATTATACTTTGGCCATCAAATATTAGGTCTTGTGTCACTTTCACTTTGACAAATAGGCTTTAGAGAGTGTCACTGTCACTGATAATGCTCATTTTCACTCGATACCGTACATTTTATTAGTAATTGAGGTAGGTTATTGTTGTATTAGGCACTGATTATTCGTTATCACAGGTGTTTATTATACTTTGGCCATCAAATATTAGGTCTTGTGTCACTCACTTTGACAAATATGCTTTAGAGAGTGTCACTGTCACTGATAATGCTCATTTTCACTCGATACCGTACATTTTATTAGTAATTGAGGTAGGTTATTGTTGTATTAGGCACTGATTATTTGTTATCACAGGTGTTTATTATACTTTGGCCATCAAATATTAGGTCTTGTGTCACTTTCACTTAGTTATATGATTTGTAAACGTTTTATATACAATTTATTGTGTCATTTTTCACTGATTTATATATTTCTATAGGTTCTAATCATATGAATGTCACTTGGTATATACATATGTGTCACTTTCACATATTATTATGGTGTAATTGTATTTGTATCAATTTTCTCATAATACAGTACATGACTTTTGTATTACAATAAATTGGTTTTCTTCCACTTTTTGCCTATATATAATTATAGTGTACATATTGTCATTTTATTTGGCAATTTCAGTATGATTATTAGAACTCCAGCTTGGAGTGGTAATCAAAGAAGCACTCTAAAGCACAGAGTGCCACCTTGCACTCCACACACTCCATGGTTGACTTTTTACCTGACCTCGGCCTCACCCTGCTGTTGTAGCAGACATGGCACCGCTTCTGCTGCGTTCTTCCTGATTCATTCTGAGGCAGGGAACCAAGCCTGTGCCTAATCAAGTATTGAGCACACTGCAAGCGGTCAATAACGGCGGGCCCAGGATGTGCCACTGCCCTCTGTGGCGTAGCATACTTCTCCAGGAGCTCCGTCAACACCTGCTTTTGGAACCTCCGCAGGCTATTGAACTTCATGGGTGTGTTCACATTCCGAAGCTTGTATATATTGTAGGCATTCAGAACTGACATGTCCACCATATGCAGAAAGAACTTTTTGTACCATCTGCACGAGGTACGCAGGCAGTCAATGAAGCCTATCTGCATGTCGGACTTGTCCACCAGCCTCATGTTGATGTTGTAGTCCAGGACAGCATCGGGCTTGGTCACCCTGGCCTGGGTGCGGCGATCCACCTTGCCAGTCTCCACCATTTCCCCCTTGTGGATGGTGGTCAGGAGGTTGACCTTCCGCTGGTCGTGCCAGTGGATTGCCAGAATGGGCCCCGACTTCTTCTTGAACACATCACCTTTTTTGGTCTTTGGAGGGAAAGGTGGCATGCCCTTCCTTTTCCCTCGTACTGTGCCTACAGTCCCCGTCTTGCGCTCATGCAGGTACTGTGAGAGAGTGGGGGACGTGTAATAATTGTCCGTGTAGAGGACGTGATTCTTATGAAAGTAGCGGTCCATCATGGCTTGCACCACTGCTCCGCCAAAGCCAATGAGGGGGTCCACAAGCAAGTCCCCTTCCTTCCCGCTGTAGACCAGGAAGTCCAGGACATAGCCAGTTTGGCAGTCGCACAGCACAAAGAATTTTATGCCAAAGCGATGTCTTTTTGAGGGGATGTACTGCCGGAAGCTGAGTTTTCCCCGGAACAGCACAAGAGACTCGTCAATGACGACCTTGCGGAAGGGCTTGAAGTAGGAGGTGAAGCGTTGTCGCATCATCTCGTACAACGTCCTAATCTTCCACAGCATGTCACCGAGGTGGACGTCGGTGTTGGTGACAAGATGGAGCGCTGCGAGGATATCAAGGTACCGGTCGCGAGACATATATTTCCCGAAGGCAGGGGTGGATATCAGATCATTGGTGATCCAATAGTAAGGCAACCTATGCTTCTTGACATGAGGCATTAGCATGGTGAGTGCCAGGAACACCATGAACTCTTTATGAGTCACTGGGGTCCACTGCCTCATGTGGCCCTTGGTCACCTTGCCCAAAAAGTGGACCTGGAATTGGTGCTGCTTATTTGTCTCTTTGACAACATAGCCTACCACCTCCTCATCAAAGAAGGCCTCAAATAGTTCATGTGGTGGAGCATTGGGGCCTGCAGGAAAATTGGGGGTAATGCCTGAACCCTCCAGTACCTCATCAAAAGCTGGCACATCAGGGTTGTATCCATCCCCATCAACTACGTCTTGCCACTGAAAAACGTAGAATGGGTCTTGTCTACGCTGACGAGGAGCTCCAGCTGGTGGCCCAGCACGCCCACGGCCAACTCGGGAGGCGGGCGTCGGGCAGCACGACGCCGGGCCAAGCGGATGGGTCGAGGGTCGTCGATGTCCATATAGTCATCGTCAGAGTGGTCATCTTGCCCTGACGGTGGACCTATGTAATCATGGCCAGAGTCTTCAGATAGGTGCCCTTCATCATCAGTGGCCCCCACATAATCTGGCGGGGAACCAGTGATGCGTGGGCGGCGTGCGGGTGGGCGAGGTTGTGTCCCCCCGAGGTCCTGGGCTCCTTGGCCTGCGACGAGTGACAGAAAGCAATGTTTCACTGTCACTAGGCCCAGGTATTGGTGATGCGAGCTCAAAGACTTCTTCAGGAAGACATGTTGAAGGCGGGAGAGGTGGGGAGGACCGTGGGGAAAGTTGCGGGGGCGTATGGCTGGGGCCGGCAGGGGTGGACGCTGCGGGAGCCTCGAACAAAACTCTCTTACTTTTCTTATTTTTTTTGGTATATTTCCTGCCTTTCCCCTTTTCGGCAGCAGTATGTCTCCTGTCGGGGGACCTAGGAGGCAAATAGGCCGAAAGTGGGGGGTCCTCAACCCTTGGCAGTGGTGGGGGTGGTGGGGAAGAATGCGGGGCATCCGGGTCATCTTGGGTGGCGTGGGTAGATAAGGGAGACAATGGCGGGCGAGAAGGGTCACCACGCTCACCCTCACTCACAGCCTCATACTCACCAAGTATTTTGGCTTGTTCCCTAGCTGCCGCGGCCGCCTTCTCAAGTATTTTCTGCTTATATAAGTGTAGCTTGAAAGGCGATTTACCTGGGGAAAGGCTTGGCGTCGTGTCACATATGCGAAATTTGGTGAGTGACCTTGAACTCTCCCACTCACTCGCTCTCTCAAGTTCACTGTCTTTAGGTAAACCAGCTTCCTCAACAACTGGTACATCACCTTCATCACTCTCATCACTGTCAAGTTCTCTCGCAAATCCCAGGAATTGCTCTTCTTTCTCACTCTCATGGCCATAATCACTCGACTTATAATTACTGGAGTCGTCACTGACTATATCATCAACAATATACTTGGCATCAGCACGCTCATATAGTCTCAATGTCGTCTCAATACCTCCGGGAGATAACACATTTAGGCGATGGCGTCGGGGTAAGGCGCGACGAACTAGCACGGGCGTCGTAGGAAGCACGGTATCGGACACAGCGGAATCACTATTTGGCGTACTGTCCATGATGGTGTCGGGGTAGATACTGTTGCTGTGGCGTAGTTTACGCCTGGTGGCGCCACCTACCCTCCCACGATACCAAAAATATACGCGCGGCATTCGAAAGCACTCACGCAAGCAATGGGCGTTCAAGAGCCCTTCCGGGTTGCGCGGGCCGAGTTTGTTATGGGCGTTCAAGAGCCCTTCCGGGGTGGAGGGGTTAAAATAAAAAAATTCCGACTAATCTTCTGCGCGACAAATCAACAGGTGACATGTGAACCATTTTTAACCCTTCTTTAGCGGGGCCCGACTTAAGTCCGTAGGCCTATCTAAAAATCTGGACTATGTGGCGGGGCCCGACTTAAGTCTGTGCAATATTGGCTCTGAGAGAGAGACGAGCGACGGGAGGAGCGTAGGTTACCTCATGACCGCTCGCCATGGCCACCGTGGGTCTACTGACATGTACTCCACACTACTCCACCCTCCCTCCCTCGCAACACACGTAATTATGTAACGAAATGACCGTATTTTAGCGATTTTGCACGATCGTTGCAAGACAAGAGGTGGTAGGGGCAAGGAACATCCATATTTTCAAGAAAAAATTGGATAAAAAGTAGACTGAGAGACGGGACAACACGAGCTTAGCTCAACTCCTGTAAACTACAATTAGGTAAATACAACCAGTGATCGTAGAAGGATGGTTCTGGTGTCATTGGAAAGCTCAATTTACGCCCTTTCAGGGATACATAATTGTATTATGCTCTGGCTCTTGTTTATGCATGAAAAAGAGCACGGAAACAACGCCATTTATGGTAAAAACCCCGGGTAGGATGTAGTGAGCGGGCGTACCGCCATCTTTGTTTACATTACGCGTAGTGGCGTCGGACCTTACCCATCATGTTCCCGTCTATTTTAACCTAACCTATCCTAACCTAGTGTTCATGTAGTAATGACAGGGGGCAAATAGCAGAAAATATAGCGTCGAAATAGACGGGAACGTAAGTGCGACCGCGGCGATCGCCCTATGTAAACAATGACGACCGTACGCCCGAACTCTACATGCATCCCAAAACCCCCCGCTGGGCGGCACGGTGAAATAAACTCCACCAGCCGCTCTTTGAGTGTTAAGGATACATACGACGGGATTGTGAAGGAGTGTGTCCCCCTCTACAGAAAGAAAAAAGAATCATCTACTGTATACCGGTATATCTATCTATCTATTGCCCGACGCCGTGATCCCCGAAGGGGTGGCCACGAACGAATTGCCCCCATGCACCTCTGTCCCCAGTCAGTCGACGCCCCTCCCCCCCAACCAGCTCCGCCTTCATTCATATACTTCCTCACTCCATCCTTCCACCTCTCATTCGGTCTACCTCTCCCTCTCTGTCCCTCCACCTCGCTCTCGTACACCCTCTTAGTCATTCTCTTGCTCTCCATACGTTCCATATGGCCGAACCATCTCAAGTTGTTCCTTTTCACACTTTCCAGCACATCTACCTCCACACCACACTTCCTTCTTACTTCCTTCCGCACGCACTTCTTAAGTAATTCATTTCCACTGCTCTCATATGCCCCCAAATGGATGAACCAACGACTACAGACACTGATAGCAAGGAAAAAAGGGCAAGAGTTGTGTTATCGGGCGTATCACCTACCCCTGACCGGGTATATCCTAGTGTTTACTATAGCCTACCCCTTTGAAAGGACATTAGCCTAACCTAACAACCTTACCTAACCTATCCTAGTATTATGGGTGGTGGCTGCCGCCCCCACACCCACGCTGTTTGACATCAACTTACGTGTTTACACGACGTACGCCCGGTAACACAACTCATTCTGAAAAAAGAAGCATGGAAAAGGTACAGAGCTCGAAGAAGTGCAGGAAGACGGGAACAGTACAATACTACTGTATAAGGAATGAGGTAACCAGAGAAGTGAGAACAACAAAGTATGAATATGAAAGGGGAGTAGCACTGGACTCTAGAACGACCGCTAAACACTTCTGGCCTTATGTGCGTTCAAAAACAACTGTGAAGGACTCAATTAGCAAGATAAAGACCACCAGTGGGGACCTTACTGAGAATGACAAGATAGCCCGAGAAATTAATCAAGCCTTCAATGGGGTGTACGTGAAGGAGGACGCAAGCGTACCAGCACCGGACGCCATGCTTCAGGGATCCAAACTAAAGGATATTGTCATCAGACGAGAGGATGTAAGGAAAAGACTCCGGGAGCTGAATGCCAACAAGGCTCCAGGTCCAGGACCAGATGGGATATCTCCAGTAATACTGAAAGCATGTGCAGACACCCTATGTGACCCATTATTTGACATCTTTAGTAAATCAACTCAGACAGGTGTAGTACCGAGTGACTGGAGATGTGCCAATATCTCCCCGATCTTCAAGAAAGGCAGCAGAATCGATCCCTTGAATTACAGGCCAGTGTCCCTAGAAAGCATAGTGTCTAAGGTACTGGAAGGAATCATCAGACAGGAAGTTGTTAAGCACCTGACAAGAAACAACCTCATCAGCGATTCACAGCATGGATTCAGGAATAACAGAAGCTGCCTCACAAACATGCTATGCTACCTGGATGACCTGGTGAATGGTGTGGACGACGGTCACTGCATAGACATTAACTACCTGGACTGTGAAAAGGCCTTTGACAGAGTTCCCCATCGTAGATTGAGAGCCAAACTTGAGTCAATGGGCATAGGAGGGAACACCCTAGAGTGGATAACGAACTTCCTCACAGACAGGCTGCACAGGGTCAACATAAGGAACTGTTCTTCAAACAGCTTACCGGTACACAGTGGGGTAGCCCAGGGATCAGTGCTGCGACCAATACTTTTCCTAATATATATAACCTCTGTAACTCAGAAAGGGCTAGAGCAAATGAGCTGTCAATTTATACACATTCCATAGCCAAGTCTTCCTATTTTGTAGAAATGTTAGCTCGATTACTCTAGTCCTTTTTGAGTTATGAGAGGTTAGGAGTTACGATTTCTGTCCAACCAAGAATGAACGGACTATAGCTAAGTAGCTTACAGTTCTAAGGCTTACTATGAGAAGAACCACAAAACTTGTACAGTACTGTACAGTACTGTACCTGAACTACAAGACCTATTGTACAAAACTGTCAAAACATGACTTAACTAAAGATCTTGTGCCTGACATCACTTTAACCCTCCTGGCCCGGGCAGGCTCTCAAAATGACAGGGTGGGCTACCCGGGCGATCTGGCCGAAAAACGTCTAGGCCTAGGCTACCGTATTTTTGTTTAGTTTAACTGCTAGAAATTTCCCACGCATCTATAAATGTAGTGCGGTTTCCAATCTGTAGACTGGCGTTGAGTAGAGCTCTCTATGTCAACTGGTTCAGTTGTGATGACGATTTCAGTGGAGAGCACTTGCAGGCGATGTTAGCAATATGACGATCTTTTCACTACTGAAACAACGACATACAGACATACAATAACAAACGAGTCTTCTCTTTCTTGTTTTCGGAGGTGCGGTGACGTAACGATCGGCTTTGTTTACATGCGTCGGACGCACGGCGTTCAGACCAAGCTGAATAGGCTTTCAAGCTTACAGATTTTAAAATGACACCCGGGCTCCTGCCCTTAGTTCGTGGTGTCATTTTAAAATGACAACCGGGCCAGGAGGGTTAAGCATGAAGACGGAGGGACGACTAACTTTGAAATGTCAAGATGTTTAACAAAATCAAGAAAGTTGACGGCATAAAAGTGACAAAAGTCTTGATGAACCAAATCCATATAAGGGGCCTCAACCCAAAAACCAAACTAATGTCAGGAAACAAATATTATGGTATCTCAAAAGAGTATTGATCTCTTGTTCTCGTTTCATTGACCATGTATTAAATATTATCTCTATAAATTAATTTTAAAACAGGTTCCGGTATGACAAATTTATCAAACAACAAAATTAGCGTCACTTTAAACTTTACATAGCCTAATCTATCTATCTATTGCCTGACGGCGTGATCCCCGAAGGGGTGGCCACGAACGAACCGCCCCATGCACCTCTGTCCCCAGTCAGTCGACGCCCCTCCCCCCAACCAGCACCGCCTTCGTTCATGTACTGTACTTCCAGAATGTCCGAAGAAATTTCCTTAATCGGTCGTGGTTCGTCAACGTAGGTTCCGTCCGCATCCGAGGCTGTTCGTTCGTTTTTCTTTGCTTAGATATTTTCTGGGTGGGGGTTGCAAGCCCACCGACCCAATCAGCCAGTACATACTGATCTCCCAGCCAAAGGACTGACTAAGAGGGATGCCAAGGACCGAGCTGTCTGGAACGTCGCTATAAGGTAAACAAAAAGACTAGCCTACACACATGTAGATTTAGTCTTTGATGTACTGTACAGGTCTCCCTCACTATCTGATGCCCCAATTTATAATATTATTATAGGTTTTTAGGTGTTTGTGTTTGAGTTTTGGCTGATCCGAGAACGCATCCCCATTAATTTTAGGGTTCGCTTTGCGATTATTCTATTTAATATAGGGTTTTCAGGAACGTAACCCAATCGTAAATCGAGGGAGACCTGTATAGCTAACTTAACCTATCACAACTCAGAGTTATAATATCAAGTTCTTTATTTTGAGATCGGACCGGAGTACCCGAGCCCACGTCATTCTACTGTAAGTCCACCCCTACGCGCAGCTCCCCCCATGTTTACAGTCCGGCATTTCTTCACACAGTTCTGATCATCCATTCTCTCCACGTGTCTAAACCAATCAAGTCTGCTTGTGCGCATCACTTCACTGACACTCCTAAAGAACTTGACAACAGAGGCAGGTCTTTAAACTGCCTCATACATACATACTTGTATGTCATCATCATCATCATCATCATCTCCGACGCCTTGCTTCCCCCTGGGAAACCCCCACTAGAGGATGGCCATGACAGAAACGTCTCCAAGCTACTTTGTCAAGACATGCCTCCCCTGCCCGTGCCACAATGCCCCTTCCACTACGTGGAAGTTTTTCTTCAATATATTTTTCCACTTTCTTTTCCCATACCATAGGTGGTCTTCCACTACTAGCGGTTCCACTCACCTGACTCCCATATATCTTTCTTGGCATTCTGTCTTCATCCATTCTCTGAACATGACCATACCACCTCAAAGTACTTCTCTTTATCCACTCAACCACACCACAATCAATGCCCAAAGCCTGCTCTTCCATTCCAAAGGACTCGTACACTTCCCTATTACTTGGCCCATCTAGCCTATTCATGCCAGCTGCCATTCTGAAAAAGCTCATCTCCACAGCTCTTAGTTTGAAGAGGTCCTCGTCACTTGCTGTCCATGTCTCGCTTCCATACGAGAGTGTTGGGAGCAGCACACTGTTTCTCAGTGACTTTTTGACTTCCTGGCTAACCATTCTTCCTTTGAGAATACTATCAAGTTCTCCAATCACTTTTCTCCCTTGCATTTTTCTCTCTTTTATCTCACTCTCCATTTTACCATATTTGCATAGTACAGCTCCCAAATACTTGAAACTTTCAACCTCTTCTAGTACTTCATTTTTCAATTTTATTTTACAACTTTTCTTGTGTTCTTTCTTGATTCTATATTTTTCCTTAAAATCTATAGTTTCATGCATTCTTCTCTCAAACACCATTACCTTACATTTCCCTACATTGACCTTTAACTTTCTCTTTTCACATACCCTGTCAAAGTCAGTGACCACTCTCTGAAGTTCTTCAGCATTTTCCGCCAACAGGACTGCATCGTCCGCATATAGGCATGTTAAAATCTTCCATGTTCTTCCCTCTGATTCCAGTCTAGCTCCCACACCCATTGATACAGCCCTACATTCCCTAATCACTCCATCCATGTATATATTGAACAACCAAGCTGACATGACACATCCCTGTCTTACACCTACATTGACCTCAAAACTTTCACTTAACTTATCCCCTACCTTCACATTTGCCATTGCATTCCTATAAAAAGATTTTACTGCCATTAGCAACTTTCCTCCCACACCATATACTGTTAACACATCCCACAGGCCCTCCCAGTCTACTTTGTCGTAGGCTTTTTCCAAATCCATGAATGGTGCATAGAGTTTTCTGTTTTTGGCCAGATACTTCTCTACCAACAATCGCATTGAGGCTATCTGGTCAACGCAGCCCCTGCCCTTTCTGAAACCTCCCTGTTCCTCGCCTATTTTGTCATCCGTTATCTTCTGTAGCCTCTGTGTTACTACTCTTGCGTGTACCTTTCCATGTATGCTAAGCAAGCTAATTCCCCTATAATTCTTACACTCTTCTTTACTACCCTTCCCTTTGTACAAGGGTACTATCACTGCTTTCCTCCAGTCCTCTGGTACACTTTCCTTTTCCCATGCTAATTTACATAACCTATGCATTATGTCAACAGCTTCTTCTCCTCAATATCTCAGCATTTCACCTGGGATGTTATCTACTCCAGCAGCTTTGCCCATTTTAAGTCTATTGATTGCTTCTTTTACTTCTTCTCTGCTTATCTGGCTTTCAACTACCCTGTTTATTCTACCTCTCTCCATTCCTATGGATGAGATCTTTGCCTTCCCCCTACTCTTTACAGCTAAGCTACTAAAATGATCTTTCCATACTTTCACCACACCATCACCCTCCACCACTTCCCCATTCATGTCCCTCATCCTACCACCTGAGACACTCTCAGTCTTCTTCCCTCTGGCTTCTTTCACAGCTCTGTAGTATGCTTTCCTGTCATTCAGAAACTGTTCACTAATCTTTCTCCCATATGCCTCATCTGTCTTCCTTTTAGCGTCTTGTATCGCCCTCTTCACTCTTTGTTTCAAATTTTTATATTCTTCTTTCCTCGCATCTCTAGTTTCTCTAGGTATATTCTTTTGCAGCATACTCTTTCTGAACTCTTTCTTCTTTTTCACTATTTCTTCTATCTCTTTACTAAACCATGCGTTACCTTTCTTCTTCCACATTTTAAAGGTTTTCTTCCCACATACTTTCTCAGCTGCTTTAATCATGGAGTCTCTTGTACCTTTCCATACTTCGTCTACAGTATTTCCCAGATCTATCATAACATCCATGTCCTTTATAGTCTCTTTCAGGATGTCCTTGTATATTGTTGCATTACATTCTTCATTTAATTTTCTCACATTTATTCTCTCTACTGTCAGTTTTCTCTCTTTCCTCTCATATTTCCACTCTTTCCTTATCCTAACTTTTGTCAGCACTGTATAGTGGTCTGATCCCGTCAGCATACCTCTTACAGCTTTTGAATCTAAAATTCTTCCTTTTAGTCCGGAGTCCATCATGGCGTAGTCAATTAGAGATTTCTGTTCCTGCTCACCTTCACCTCTGTGCCATGTATATCTATGAATGTGACGATGTTCAAAAAATGTGTTAGCCAGCAACATCTCTCTCTCCGCACACACTTCTAAAAGGAAGTCACCATTCATATTCCTACCCTCCACACCCCATTTACCCACTATACCTTCTATCTCCTCGTTTCCAACTCTACCATTCATGTCGCCTACTAATATTACTTGTGTACACTCTTGCCTTTCTCTTATACATTTATTGACTTTATTCCAAAATTTTCTATTTTCTTCCGCACCTTTCCCAGTTTCTTGGTTGACTGGTGCATAGACACACATAAAAGTATACCTATCTATCCCAATCTTGCACTCACACCATACAATTCTTGAGTCCACGCATCCATAGTTTTTCACACACTTCCTCAACCTTTCTGACAAAATTACTGCTACCCCTTCCTTTTTCTTACGTTTATATCCTGCATCCAATCCAGACCAGACAACCCATCCTTCCCCACCCCACAAATCATGCTCACTCTCACCATCCCACACTCCAGAACCCAACAGGTGCGTCTCACCTACCCCACACACATCCACACATCCATCTTTAAGCTCTCGCATCAGACACTCTCTCTTGCTAAAATCATTTATGCCATTGGCATTGAAGGCACAGACACGGAGCACGCTTTCCTTCACCCGAACGACGTTTCCACCACTTTTCTGCTTTGTTCCTCCACCCCCGAGGGGGTCCTGGCCGGCAGCATACCGAGCACAGTTGTTTCCCAGGAGGACTTGGGGCCTGGACATAATGCCTCCAAACAGGGCGCCGGATTGTCAAAAGTATACTAAAAGAAAAACTAAAAACTGATACCAACATCAGTAAAAAAAACATACAACACAGTAAAAATGAAAATATTAAGAAGATAGGGAGAACAAAAATATACAGGGGACAACAGAAATATAGTTACAAGGGGGATAATTTTTATAGTGGAAATTAAGAGAGGATTTAAAATTAAAAACAAAGTGTGCTGCTGAAGAAAATAGCACACCCGCCCTCCCCTTTAGTTCCACCGTCAAGCAAAAATAAAAATGTTAGAAATTTAAAAGGGAGGATTAAAATAAGGACGGTGTAATAACGAGGCTACCTCGAGAAGGCGAGGTAGGACTTACTTGTATGTATGTAGCTATAATATGTTTCTATTGCTATACAGTATAACTATAGGCCTAACCCAAAACTCTTACATGTTACAGGTGATGACAGAATTTTTTGAGACGTGTGGTGGTGGAGAGGATGTAACAGAGAGCGGTAATGTTCCAGCCCTCTCCTTCGCCACCACCAGGGATAAACTACTCAATCACTTTGATACTTTTACCGGGTATGTACGCCGATCACCCACCATTATTTGGGTTCATTAATGTTATTATTTTCTTCCTTTTTACAGTAAAATAATATAACAAATATAAAAAATACAGTAATTTCTTTCATAACGTCTCTTCATTTTATGTAAAAACAAAATTAGTCTCTCATCTCTTAAATTCTCCTAATTTTAAATTGTTTAATTTTTAACCCCTAATGTATCATCATGGCATAGTAGATTAAAAGTACCCTCCAGTACCAGACTTGTTGCCAAAAGCAATAAGATTAACACCCTCTCAGCTCAAGAGTTGGTGAGTAACTGACTCAGCCGGCCTGGAGTAGCTGCTAGGGACCATGATAAATGTTGCCGACTCCTCACAGCAGTGCCTCCAAGTCATGTTAGCAGCTCCAGCTAAATATTATAATGTAAAACTTGCAAAATAAACAAACCAAAACTGGGACGACACAAGATAAACGCAAAGGAACTAATCAAAATCGCTATCCAACGCAGAACAAGGATCGTATATTACTGACGTCTGAGAGCTGTCGCTGGTACTGGTGCGTCACTTGTTTACTGACGGCTGTGGGCCGTCGCTGGTACGGTATTTAAGGGGTTAAATATCTATTTACTCAAATGTCCTAATCATCAAGGGGGGGAGGGGGGGGGGCTGTTAATTAATTCTATCTATCGATCTACTCAGGCCCAATCCCCACTTTTCCTATTTTTATTTTATTATTATTATTTTTTTTTTGGGGGGGGGGGGTTAATTAATTAGGGAAGAAAATTACTTAGAGTTTTTATGAGACAAGCACGGTGCATAATCACAAATTTAAAGTCTTGTTATCCATGAACGTAACCAATACCGTACTCTAAGTGAGGAAATAATGTACATTAATAATTTATTTAGTGTTGGATTAATCTTATACAGTGGCCATCATCATTGAAGTTTTGTGATATATATCGTTAGCAAATATATATAACAAAACTTACAGACCTTACAGACTATTCAAAACAAAGCCCTGAAGATCATTACAGGCTGCACAGCTACTGCACCCACAGATCACCTACATCAAGAAACCAAAATCCTCAAAGTCAAAGACCATCTGGACATGAGAGGCACTCAATTCCTGGCAGCAGCCTCCACGAACCAAGACCACCCACTAAACTACATGGCAACACACCCACAGACACCAAGAAATATCAAAACAACACCCAGCACACGGTATCACACACAATTATTGTCCTCTCTCCCTCCCTGCCCACCCCGAACCAATTTCCAGAAGCACATCCATACTCATATCTCTCACCGATCCATCCACTCACTCACAGACAACACGCAGCTGCATGCACGACCTCCCAAAATCCATCCTTCCGAATCCTCCCTTCCTCGCGAGGACAGAGTCCACCTGGCCAGGCTGAGATGCTGACACCATCCAGCTCTCCTGAGCTATCAGAAGAGACTGGATGACTCCGTTGTCGACGCCTGCCCGGGATGTAACACAACACCCCATACCATTAAACACATCATAGAAGACTGCATTTCACACAACCACTTACGCCAACAACACAATCTACACTCAATGAGAGCTCTGTGGGAAAGCCCGATCGTGGCCATGGCCTTCCTCAGGGACTCGGGGCTGTTTGGCCAGGCAGCTTAGGGAACAACAACAACAAAACTTCAATCAATAAGTGCACCTTTCTACCCTATAATTATTTTGGATGTTCATTGAAAAAAAAAAAACATCCATCATATTTTTGGGGATGGAAGAGTGCACTTATTGATGAAGTTTTGTTGTTGTTCCCCAGGCTGTCTGGCTGAACAGCTCCAAGGCCAAGGCCATAACCGAGTGCCCCCACAGAACCCTCCCTCCTTTACCACTAAGAAAGCCCAGTTGACCGAAGCCGCTCCCAGGTGAGGAGCTGAGGAGGGTGCGGAAACGCCCGGGACACCAAAGCCCCACTCAAGACCCTGTGCCTCTCAATAATTATAAAGGGAAAGTTGAGGGGCAAAGGAAAAATGTGACGCTTTGGCTCCCAATCTAAGTAGAGAGGTCAATCCACGGAAGAGACACCGCCATTTGAGATCTAGAAAATATATAAGTACAGGGTACAAGGAACAGTCAGAGAACGCTCAACTCTCACTTTGATAGACCAGCCCATCACCACATGACTATAGTCTATTTTTTCCAGTTGAGGATAATTTGTCATGTTTCTATCTTTGTTACCCAGCTATAAGGTAGATTTTGTAGCGAAATATGATGTTAATTATGAAAACTTGGCATTAATACGACACACAGCCATAGTAGTTTCATATATTTCCATCAAGTATCAAGAAATCAGCTACTAAAGGATTCAATTTATCATCAGCTGGAAAAAAATAGAGTAGGCCTATAGAGTATAGCTCCCCTATTTCAAGTTTTGTTATATATATTTGCTAACAACACCACCATAATCTCCCTTACAGAGCGCCATTCACAATCCAGCGTCTGTGTGAAATAATGGTGAACCCAACTAAACACTATAAACGCACCGACAAGTTCTTGCGCGGCCTGGAGAAAAATGTGCTTGTGGTGTCTATAGTGAAGCCCGGCAGACAGTGAGTAGCCTACCAACAAATATTTATGTATATACCGTATATATTTTTTTATTATTGACCCTTTCAGTACGGGTGAAGTTATATTTATTGGCATTCTGGCTATCAATAGAAGATTTTATTGTTTAGGAAGGATTTATGATAAGTAAACAATTTAATGGAGATAAAATACACCTGATTACTAGACGTCCTTCTTAAGATTCATGATAATCAACGAATTAATGGAGATATAATACACCTCACTAATTACTAGACATCCTTCCTAAGCTGCATAAAATTGTCTAATGATAGCGAAAATGTGAGGAATAATGGCGTGACCCGTACTGAAGTGGTTAACCCATACAGTACCAGGGACGTCCTTTTCATCCTATTCTGGTAAATATTAGAAAATTTTATTCAGCTTAACCCTTCAACCCCGGGTGGTACACGTGTGTACCATTATGTTTTGCCCCCAGGAACCCGGGTGGTACAACATTGTACCATTGCTTGAAAGCCTGTGAGCTCCGTGTGCGAGGCGTCGGTCCGACGCATGTAAACAACAGCCGGCTGGACCGACGCCCCGCATCTCCGGCCACAAGAAGGAGAGCGTCGCTTGTTCGTGTGTGCCTGTATGTTGTTGTTAAGTATCGAAAAGTAGTGTACAGTGGCTGTTTTGGCCATAAAGTTATCTCCAATGAAATCATCATCACAAATCAAGCACTTGACTTAGAGAGCTCTACTTAACGCCATTCTACAGGTAAATAACACAGCTACGCTTGGGGATGCGCGGGAATGCGGGAAGCAGTCAGCTTAACAATGATACGGTAGCCTAGCCTAGACGTTTTTCGGCCAAAACACCCGGATTTCGGGGAATATTTATGTAATGCGTAGCCGGGGCGGGAGGGTTAAGAACGACCTCTAGCAATAATAAGGCTTCAAACTATCTCAAAGGCGCCTTTCTAGGGCCTTTCCTAGCCGATGCTGATAGGATTGGGTTCTAGTCATGTGGTGATGGGCTGGTCTATCAGAGTGAGAACTGAGCGATCTCTGCCATACCCATAGCTTACTCTGACTGTTCCTTTTACTTATATATTTTCTAGATTTCAAGTGACGGCGTCTCTTCCGTGGATTGACCTTCCAATCTGCCAACCTAGAGGTTGGCAGATTGGGAGCCAAAGTGTCACTTTTTTCCTTTGCCCCTCATCTTTCTCTTCATAATTGCTGAGGGGCACAGGGCCCTGGGTGGGGCTTTGGTTTCCCGGGGATTTCCGCACCCTCCTCAGCTTCCCGCCATGGAGTGGCTTCGGTCACCCAGGCTTTATTGTGGTAGGCAGGGAGGGTTCTGTGGGGGCGCTCGGTTATGGCCTTGGTCTTGCTCGGGGCCTTGGGGCTGTTCGGCCAGGCAGCCTGGGGAACAGCAACAACAACAACCCTCTTAACTACCACAGCTCCTTCCAAAGCTGCATAATATCCCCTAAATATAGCTACAGTAAAAATTGCTGGTACTCAAAGGGTTAAAACCCTTCACTTTCATAACCCTGTGATGCAAAATTTGAATCTTTGATCTGTTCAGTCTGGATATTGCATCCCATGGCCTCAGTAAGGCCTGTATCACACGAGAGATGTTATAGTCAACATTCGATGATCAAAATTTTTCTGGCAACATTTCCGGAATATTTTGCACTGGTATCCGAAACTAGATTGATGATACAGTATATGAATTTAGGTAACAGAAAACTTAAATGTTGACCTCATAAGCTGCCAGACCAGTGTTGAGGATAAATGTTAAGTGAAAAAGCGCTCGTGTGATACCGGCTTAACCCTCGTGGCCCGGGCTGGTCCGCTAAAGGACGGAGGTCGTATCCGGGCGATCTGGCCGAAAAACGTCTAGGCCTAGGCTACCGTATTTTTTATTTATTTTAACTGCTAGAAATTTCCCACGCATCTATAAATGTAGTGCGATTTTCAATCTGTAGACTGGCGTTGAGTAGAGCTCTGTAAGTCAACTGGTTCAGTTGTGATGACGATTTCAGTGGAGCGAATTTTGCCGCGATGTTGACAATATCGGATCTTTTCAGACACTAATTTCGTCTTACGTCACAACAATAACATTGATCCGACGTCTCCTTGTTTTTGGAGGTGCGGTGACGCAACGATCGGCTTTGTTTACATACGTCGGACGCACGGCGTTCAGACCAAGCTGAATAGGCTTGAAAGCTTACTATCTCTTGAAAGGACACCCGGGCTGCTGCCCAATTTCCGCGGTGTCCTTTCAGAATGACACCCGGGCTGGAAGGGTTAATGGTTATGAACGACATTGATAGGACCTAGATTTTAGATGGTTTTGGAACTGTTTCCCTCATCCTATGACTTGAACTGCTTCATTCTCCGTGTGTCCAGACATTTTGACTCTAATTGACCTTGAATTTGGCTCTCTGTCACTCTTCAACTCTGGGAGAGACACTTGCCTCAGGCAGCTTTGCCTTTTGTCTCCTTCACTCACATAGCGATTTTGATTAGTTCCTTTGCGTTTATCTTGTGTCATCCCAGTTTTGGTTTGTTTATTTTGCAAGTTTTACATTACTGTATAATTATAATGTAAAACTTGCAAAACAAACAAACCAAAACTGGGACGACACCATATAAAGACAAAAAAACATAAAAATCGCTATGTGGAAACAACGCTAATTAGTAAAATATAATTTTGAAATAATAGAACACAAAACTACCACATAGGATGTACATTACTACATGAGCAAGTGAATCTGTAATATTTGGTCTTGAATTATGTGTGCATTTTTCTAGTTCAGGCTAATTACATTTAACCCTCCAGCCCCGGCTACGCATTACATAAATATTCCCCGAAACCCGGGGGTTTTGGCCGAAAAACGTCTACGCCTAGGCTACCGTATCTTTGTTATTCTGACTGCTTCTGCATTCCCGCGCATCCCCAAGCGTAGATGTGTTTCGTACCTGTAGAATGGCGTTAAGTAGAGCTCTCTAAGTCAACTGGTTCAGTTGTGATGATGATTTCATTGGAGATAACTTTATGGCAAAAACAGCCACTTTACACTACTTTTCGATACTTAACAATAACATACAGGCACACACGAACAAGCGACGCACTCCTTCTTGTGGCCGGAGATGCGGGGCGTCGGTCCAGCCGGCTGTTGTTTACATGCGTCGGACGTACGCCTCGCACACCAAGCTTACAGGCTTGGAGCTCATGGGTGTTTAAGAGCCCTTCCGGGTAGCTTGGGTGTGTTTTTTATGGGTGTTTAAGAGCCCTTCCGGGTCTGAAGGGTTAATATAGTATCGGTAACACACGTAACTTCGGGCAGGGAGATAACTTCGGACACTTTAGAAAAAATATACAATGAACCACAGTTATGGGATAAATTATAGGTTTGAGTCCCGAAGGTAAGAAAGGAAAATCTAATATTTAGTAGTGGCCCCGGAATCATTGACGATGCGCCTTAACCTATAAACGGCGAGCAGGGGATATTGAACACCACTGTTCTGGGTGAGCATATTAGGCTCCATTGATGCCTATAATCGTCATTTTACGATAAATATCGTCATTACTTATTCATATGCGCCTATTTTACCTTCACTATGAAGATAGTAACCTGTAACAACAATAAAACAAGTGGAAATATAATTTTTCTGGTCAAAATCACGAATATACATGGAGCAGCCCATTCATGAATTATGGAGCAAATTGAGGCAACCCCTCCCTTCACGAGGCCTCAAGCCTGACTGAGCTTATTCATTCACACACTCGCTTGTGTAACGCACTCGCTAGGCACATAAGCACATCCTCCACACATTTAGCTAATGTTAGCACAAAAATATACCAACAAATTAGGGAATAACAGGGAAAATAGGTGATAATTGAGGGGGGAAGGAGGGGATGTGGAGGAGTGATATGAGGTATAGGGAAAAAAAAAAAATATTTTTAGTGCTACTGGGGCCGTTTAAAATGTTTTTTTTTTTTTAGGCCTTCCCTCTTAAGAGCTTTGCGCCCTTGCCCAGTAAAACTTTTTAAGAGCTATCTCGCCGTTGCCGGGTTAACGTTGGTAATGGCCAATATTTGAACTCGAGCTTGCCTTTCAATCTTTCCGCCCGGGAGAGATCAAAATACGATTGTCACACATCGTGAGCGAAACGCTCTTAAAAAAAACACTCACGGACTCGTCCTATATGATATGGGTAACACTACTAGAAAAAACCATTAAAAAATAATGAAATTCAAAATTAAACTTTGATCTTAGCGTAACGCTTCTCATGCGTCTGCTGTTTGTGTATGCTTCGCTTCACTCATCGAAGCACTATCTCGCCCTTAATCCGATATATCAAGACTCTCAAAACATAGCAGATGAATGGGAAGGGGATGGAAGGGAGGGCCAAAATCGTCAATGATTCCGGGGCCACTACTAAATATTAGGTTTTCCTTTCTTCCCTTCCGGACTCAAACCTATGATTTATTAGGGGCCCCTTCATCATTGACGATGCGCCTGATATCTCAAAACTGGAGGGAGACATTCATCATGAACATCAAAAACCACTAATAAATTACGGAGGTCCAAGGATACACGTACAGTACAGTACTAACAAGATCAGTTTAATAAAAAATAATACAGTATTGAACAGGCGGCGTTCCTTAACCCTTCCAGCCCGGGTGTCCTTTTAAAAGGACACCGCGGCAGATGGGCCGGTACCCGGGTGTCCTTTTAAAATCCGTAAGCTTGAAAGCCTATTTAGCTTGGTCTGAACGCCGTGTGTCCGACGTATGTAAACAAAGCCGGTCAGTGCGTCACCGCACCTCCGAAAACAAGAAGGAGACGTCGGATCAATGTTATTGTTTTGACGCCAGACGAAATTAGTGTCTGAAAAGCTCCGATATTGTCAACATCGCGGCAACATGTGCTCCACGGAAATCGTCATCACAACTGAACCAGTTGACTTGGAGAGCCCTACTCAACGCCAGTCTACAGATTGGAAACCGCACTACGTTTATAGATGCATGGGAAATTTCTAGCAGTTAAAATAACAAAGATACGGTAGACTAGGCCCAGACGTTTTTCGGCCAGATCGCCCGGATACGACCTCCGTCCTTTTGTAAGGCAGCCCGGGTCGAAAGGGTTAAAGGTAGCCTGCGGTGTTGTCACCTTTACGTTTGATAGAACAGTTGGTGAAACACAAAAACTATGCAAATAGCTTATAATACAAAAATAAAATAAAATAATTATCTATCTATCTATCTATTGCCTGACGCCGTGATCCCCGAAGGGGTGGCCACGAACGAACCGCCCCCATGCACCTCTGTCCCCAGTCAGTCGACGCCCCTCCCTCCAACCAGCACCGCCTTCGTTCATGTAGTTCCTCACTCCATCCTTCCACCTCATATTCGGTCTACCTCTCCCCCTCTGTCCCTCCACCTCGCTCTCGTACACCCTCTTAGTCATTCTCTCGCTTTCCATACGTTCCATATGGCCGAACCATCTCAAGTTGTTCCTTTTCACACTTTCCAGCACATCTACCTCCACACCACACCTCCTTCTTACTTCCTCATTAGTCTGTCTATCCCTCCATGTAACTCCGCACGCACTCCTTAAGTAATTCATTTCCACTGCTCTCACTCTTGGTCTGAGTCTCTCAACCAACGTCCATGCTTCGCTTCCGTAAGTCAGTGTCGGGATTACCACACTGTCATGCAAGGACTTCTTCACTTCCATACTGACCACCCTATTTCTTGTTACTGCTTTTAGCGTTCCTACAACCCTCTTCCCCTGTTGTACCCTCTCCCGCACCTCTTCATCCATAGTCCCATCTTTACTCAACACACTGCCCAGATACTTAAAAGAGTTGACGATCTTTATAGCCTGACCGTTCAGCTTCACCTCACACTCTGTGACTTCACCCCTTTCGAAGACCATAACCTTGCTCTTCCCCGTATTTACCTTCAAATTCCGTTTTTCGCACACTGTTCCAAACTCATTTACCAGACCCTGTAACTCCCATTCATTATCACTCATCAGAACTGTATCATCCGCAAACAGCAGTATAGGTAGCTTCCACTCAATTCCCTCCCTTTTCAGCGATACACCAACATCCACTGCTCTTGATAGTATTTCTTTCATAACTCCATCCATATATACAGTAAACAACCACGGGGACATCACACCCCTGTTTCAAACCAACATTCAGGTCAAAGAACTCGCTCTGCTCACTCTCCACACGTACTGCCGCCTTTGCACCCTCATACATGCTCTTCACTGCTTTCAGCAACTTGCCCTCTACTCCGTATATTCTAAGTACTTTCCACAAACCTTCTCTATCCACTCTGTCATAGGCCTTCTCCAAGTCCATAAAGGCAACATACACCTTTTGTTTCTTCTCCAGATACTTCTCCACAACACAATTCAGGGTAAAAATCTGATCTACACATCCTCTTCCCTTCCTAAAACCTCCCTGCTCGTCGCCTATCCATTTCTCCGTTCTCACTCTCACTCTCTCAATCACTACCCTACTGTATACCTTCCCTACTACGCTTAGAAGACATATTCCTCGGTGGTTACCACACACTCCTCTTTCCCCTTTGCCCTTATATAGGGGGACTATTATGCCAGTCTTCCAGTCATCGGGTGCACTCCCCTTCTCCCATGCTAGTTTGCACATTTTATCAAAGCTGATAATAAGTTGGCCTATATATTTATGGCCCCAGGTACTATATTACAGTACAAAATAATTGTACAGTACTCTCTCTTTTAATCCTAATCCTTAAGATTAATGAGTAGATAAAGTTAACTCTATTGCATCCATAAAGTAAACCTAAATTTTCCTGACTAGACTTATTTGAGTCTAAGGAATGGGTTATCACATGACCTTTCATTCTCGTCATATCTTGTATCACATAAGAGGCAGGTCAGAGTCCTTAGCTAGGATACTCCCCCCCCCCCCCTTTTTTCTTTACAAAATAGCTTAAAACTAGACTTTCTGCCTTAATGCTACACATGTACGAGAAGGTTTCATGAGATTCACGGACAGGTAACGTGTTAGAAATGTATGATTAGAAGACCACAACTGTGTCTGTTGAATATCATCGAGAGAGTAATTGTGGAGGAATCTGAGTGATGCCGCCCACTTTCGAAAATCGTGAGCCTTAGCCAACACGCCCGGATTACTCTCCCGAACCACCTCTACTAATAACGCAGCTAGCCGGCATTTTTGAAGACGATTACCTGTCCGCGAAACCCGGAGGTAACGGCCGGGACTCCCGCAAAATGACATAAGGGCTTGGACCGGACAAAGTAAATGGTGCCGATCGCCCTGTTTCAGAGCTGGAACTTCAAACCCTGTAAAAACATGAATACTATATTCATTCTTCCCAATGAAATTAGGAGCAGGGGCAATATGGACACTCATGTTGCGCCTCGAAAACCGTAAACAGTTCGGCTCCGAACTCATTGCCGCCAACTCAGACACCCTGTCACCTGTTGCCAATGCCATTAGAAAAATTGCCTTTTTGAGTTTTAATTCGAAAGGCGGATCATGGCAATATTTTCGTGATTGAAGCAGATCAAGTGACCAGGTGGGTGTGAGTTGACGAGGAGGGGGGCGAAGCCGGAAGCAAGACCTCATAAAACCCTTTTCCTCCGCCTCCGGCACGGACAGGCCTGTTAAATCAAATAACGGTGTACGAATTGCTGTGAGGTGATTCCTTAATGTGACAACTGATAACTTTTGAATTTCAAAGAGGTAATTTAAATAACTAAAAACCAGAGCCACCGAGAACTGTTGTTGATCAGTTTCTACTATCCATGTAGTAAACGACTTCCAGTGCGATTGGTACTGTCTTTGAGTTGATTTAGCATATCGATTAATCAATTTGTGAGTCACAGAGATTCCCCAAACCGGCCTAGCCACTTGACCTTCATAAGGCAAAAGTCAGCGAGGTCTTGAGGTTTCCAATTGTGTCTAAGTGGATATACGAGATCGGGAGCGACACCGGGTTCTCGCACCACGTCTTCAATTGATTGTACCAAACCTGAGCCGGCCACATCGGCACGATCATCGAGACCATGCCCCGATAACCCCGTTAGTTGTGAACTACTTTGCACATTAACCCACCAGACCCGGTTGGGCTCTGAGGCACCCATAACAAATACCCCCCGCGGAACCCGGTAGGGCTCTGAGGCTCCGGCAGCTTGAAAGCCTGTAAGCTTGGTGTGCGAGGCGTCCGTCTGACGCATGTAAACAACAGCCGGTTGGACCGACGCCGCGCATCTCCGACCACAAGAAGGAGAGGCGTCCTTGTTTGTGTGTGGCTGTGTGTTATTGTTAAGTAGTGAAAAGTAGTGATAAGTGGCTGATATCGGCACAAAGTTCTCTCCACGGAAATCGTCTTAATAACTGAACCAGTTGACTTAGAGAGCTCTACTCAACGCCATTCTAAAGGTACGAAAGGACAGGTTCCTGTTGAATGGAAAAGAGCTAATATAATTCCGATATACAAGAATGGAAACTCTGAGGACCCTTTAAACTATAGACCAGTTTCACTTACTAGTATTGTACAGTATGCAAGATTTGTGAAAAGATAATTAGGAAGAGATGGATGAAAATGTTGGAGAGAAAGAAGATAATAACGCCAAAGCAATTTGGGTTCAGAGAAGGGACATCTTGTGTTACCAGTCTGCTATGTTACTACAGTAGGGTGATAGATGTACTGCAAGAAAGAGGCGGATGGGTGGACTGCGTCTACTTAGACCTTTCCAAAGCATTCGATAAGGTACCACATAAGAGATTGTTATCTAAGCTTGAGACGATAGGATGTGTCAGGGGGAGTTTGCTCAAATGGATGGAGAGCTATTTAACAGATAGAGAGATGAGGACCAACATTAGAGGAACTTACTCATCGTGGCAGAAAGTTGAGAGTGGTGTGCCACAGGGATCTGTGTTGGCACCTCTTATGTTCCTTATGTACAGTTCCGGACAGTTCCGCGCAGGACACGCAATAGGTGGCAGCACAAATAGTATTTATAAATTATCTGGTAACAGTGGTGAGGGGTGGGTAGCAGGTAAGGAATGGGGGAGGAGAGAGAGTGGCGAACGATGGTAGGGGAGGGTGGGAAACGAGAGGTTGTGGCTATGGTAGGAGGGGAGGGAGGAAACGAGAGGTGGGTGACGAAAGGTTGTTTGAGGGGGTAAAGGCATGGTAATTTATTATCCATCAATTACCCATCTGACTTCCATATTCCATATTCTGACTAAAATCGTATTATAATAGCCAGACAACATAACACAAATGCGGCATGGATCCTGAAGGAGTTAACCACTTTGTAATACAAAAACACTTACTCCTGCTGATACATCTACTGTAAAAACGTTTCCGAATTAATGGTGTTAGTGTTTGGTGAACATATATTATTCCAATCATTGTTTTCAAACAAATGTGCACAAGAAAGTATACTACTCCTGTATCTTATTCGTTGTTGATAATTGCAGGTTATAATAAACCAGTATATACATACAGTATGTGGGTATTTTATACGACAGTGAACATATATGACTTCTAATGGATAGGTTAGAACAAGAAAAATGTCCCTAAATGTCTAGTTATAATCAACATTAATAATTAATTTCGGTAGGCCTATTGTTATACACTAACAGTAAAATGAGACGAGGGCATTAACAAAACATATCTATATTTTTTTTTTTTTTAAAGCAGTTCAATAGTTCCTAAAATTTAAAGACCGATTGAAAACTACAACTTAATATCATTATATAAGCTATATATACAGATAGGGTGCAATGGGGTGCTTTCACGACGAAGTCGCTCCCGCCTTTGACCATATTTCTTCATTCTAGGTTTTTTAGTCATTAGTAGTGTATGATATCTAAGATAGTATATAGTATATAGGAGTATACTTAGACTTAACTAATATATCTTTTATTGAAGAGGTTCCTTAATATTATTTCTTCGACTAGTCCCTCAGACGAAACCGGAAGTTTGATCATTCATAGCCAATCTTGTCTGAGGGACTCTAGCATAGTAAACAAATAATACGAGTCCTCTCCAATGAAATTAATGTTATCTGTGCTTAAGTGTACTCCTACAGAACCTACTTTATATATCATACACTACTACAGGAATGACAGATAAACGTAGAATGAACAATTACAAATCTCCACAATTGGTCTAGTATAGCGAGAGTGTCCGAGTCAGGAATAATGCACCCCATTTGAAGTGGTTTCCCATAACCTCCAAACAAACGGCTTTCAGCAGACTTAGCGTAAATTAATTGCATAAATTTTCAGTGATTAATGTTGCAATGCTTAATACCAAAGTTATAAACTATTTATGACAAATTTTCACGTATAGATAGCTAGGTGTTCGCAATATTTCACATACAAATACACATTCTTATGATGTAAATGCATCTTCTTCACCATATCGAACACAAATTAGAAATGTAGGCCTAAGTCTCGATATTTGATACACAGGCGCTTATCTTTGACTTTACAATATTGCAACTGAATTCTATCATTTATATGTAATAATTAGAAGATTGTCATATGGTAAGATTGATATTTATGACCTCAGAATTTGCTAGCATACACAACTGTTTTTTAACGAAGCCTTTATTACTAAGAAGTTTATGATATGTATCCATATTACATTATGAAGTATCCAAAATAGTTTTGCCTTGTATAGACATTCCTCATGTAAGTATCATCTATTTAGGTCCCTGCAAATATTATAAACAATGAAATAATCATCCTTTATTAATACATCTACTCCAATGATTAACCTCATATGTCGATCCCCTATTAGTATAATGAAAGATTGCATAATATTATAACTTTATTCACCAATTACTTTTTCAAGACACATTCCGTATATAATGATTCCTTCAATATATTAAAACATATATTTGTTTCTACATTATATTATTCTACCTTCTATTAAAAAAATTACTAAAGGTAAAAGGTAATTAATGATTCAAACTTATATATACGGAGAGCAATTGTTTAATTATAACAAGAATAAAGAATGACGTTATCAAGCACAGGAAAGATGAAGCAAGGGTGTGAACATTTTAATTCGTACTACCATTTTAGATTAGAATCTCGTCCAGCCACCATCTTTTTCAACTACTTCCCGAAGTCTGTCTGGCATGGAAGTAACGTGTTTGCGTACGAGCTCTGGCTTTCTGCTAAGCAACTCCCAGTCTGCCTGCGTGTGCGCCCACAACTCTGCAGACGTCCTCTCTCTGGCTGGATCCCACGTGTTTACAACGTTGGCCCACAAATTTTCGATGGGGTTCATGTCTGCCCCTTTGCTGGGCCAGTCTAGCAGTTGCACCTCATCATGATCTGCAAACCACTGTTGCACCACTCTCGCTGTATGTATTGGACATCGATCATGCACATAATATATGGGGCCAGCAGGGAAAGGATAGTTCTTCTCACGCAGTGATGGAAAGAACGACTCGTCCAGAATCTGCAAATGTTTCTGAGCTGTAAATCTTCCTTCAATTCTACACAAGTCCCCAACTCCATGCAACGACAGCCAGGACCAAATGTTACAGGTCACATGTCCAGAACGTGCCTCCTCATACACATTCTCACGATCATACCTGTGCAGAGAGAAAAGAAAAATGTTGTATAATTCTGAAGAATGGGATCTTGTAGCTATCCATATTAGTGCTCTTAACACTTAGTACAAATTATGGCTCTTCAATAAAGTATGAGAGATTAAAGGATACAATTTAATGATTAACCCCTTAACCCGTACAGCCCCAGCGACGCGTCGGCGATGTATGTAACGCACAGCCCCAGCGAAACGTCTGACGAGTCACCTTAATTGCTCCGACCGTAACCTCAGGTGTAGCCACTCGAGAGGGCTCAGATTTGTATGGGAACTGTGTACGTATCCCACGCAACCGTGCCGATGGTTGAAAACTCTCAAAGTCCACGTGCGTGCGCGTGACCGCGCAATAACCTGGTTTTTTGGGGTAATTGCCTTCAATTTTTTACTCTTGTAAAATACGTTTTCGGGGGCTCTGTAGGACCATTCTTTAAGCTTTTTGAGCGGTTTTTCGTGGTTTTTCCTTCATTCCTAACCCATTCGCTATTGTTTCTGGAATAAAACAATTTTTTGAAAACCGGCCGGGTTCTGGTGAACAAACATTACAAAACTAGCCGGGGCTCCACGGGTTAATGAGCATGACGCGTGTTGGTAGTATAATCTGGTTATTATTACAAAATTTGGTTCACATTAGGAAGTCAGAAGGTTGATTAAGATAATAATTTCCTTTGCATTCTCACGGATCCTTCCTAAGTTTTATTATAATCGTCTAATGATAGCCATAATCAGATTTCAACCCGAAAGACGATCTTTGAGGGGTCAGTGACTGTCATATGTAATGTAAACCTAAAATGTCCGTTTGCTATGGTAATGTTATTAACTCCTTGGGGATTATGGGTAGTTATGTTTCGACAGTTTATTGGGGCTATCATTCAATGATTGTATATATTTTACGAAGGGTCAGTGGGAGTTAAAAGGGCAAATGTGATCACTGGGAGTTAAAGATTGGCCTAAACATCCCTCTACTTTTCATATCCCCTTCCTACTCTGAATATAATCGTCAAATAATAGCCAGAATGAACTGTCAAAATACATCCTAACTCTCAAATGAATAATGTTGTTAAATAAGGAAATTAACTAAAGTCAATAAAGACAGTTCACTAGAGCATTACGGAAGACATTTTACATTACCTTGTATTATTCCTTCTCCACATGTGCAGTCGACCGTGGTTAGTGGAGCAGAAACTCTTCTCGTCAGTAAAGACCACTCTTGACCAAAAGTGGAGCCCTCGGTCTGCATACTGGCGGGCAAAGGCGAGTCTGCCGGCATGGTGTTGGTCGGTCAGCAATTCCTTCGTGGCAGGGATCCTGTGGTGAATACCCTGTTCGTGCAACCGGCGTCTTACAGTCCGTGATGTTACTTCCAGCTCAAGCTCGTCCCGAATAGCCACAGCATTAGTGTAAGGGTTGTTTTCAGCTGCTCGTTGAATCTGGATATCTTGCTCAGTGGTTGTCACACGAGGGCGTGGTCGTCTTGCTGAAAAAGTACAAAAATAAATAAAATATTTCCCAAATTAACCTAAATAGCAGTAATAATATCTCAATGTTCACTTATTCACTTACAGGATATATATATATATATACCGGAGAAACAGGAGGATAAGGGCAACGACCGTGTTCATCGTGACAGCTTTATATTCTATATCAAGTTGTAGTTTCTGTATCTTGTAGTGGCCGGTTTCCAACTTCCGGTATGTCTGAAGGACCTCAGACGTACCGGAAGTTGGAAACCGGATACTACAAGATACAGAAACTACAACTTGATATAGAAAATAAAGCTGTCACGATGAACACGGTCGTTGCCCTTATCCTCCTGTTTCTCCTGAAAATACGGTACCCTAGCGGCCAACCCACCACTACCATGATATACATATATATATATATATATATATATATATTTATATATATATATATACAGTATATGTTTATTACTCTCAGTGGAATTCGAACCGTCGACCGTCAGGACGATAGTCGATGGTTCGAATCCCACTGAGAATAATATATATATATATACAGTAAAAGTCCGTTAATCCGACGACCGATGATTCGAATCTCCCAATAGTCCGAATTTTTCAATTTGAGGCCAAATCCGAATTCACCCGATGGTCCGAATTTCAAGAAGTCCCAAAGTCCCCTTTTTGAGGCATTAGGCCACTCAAATGACACATAATGGAGCACACACATATCATATGTTCATGAATTCACTTTAAAAGTTTACCATTGTCATTGTAGCCTATTATCTACTTCAAAACATTCAGATTAATG